>OX578147.1:95242453-95397453 GCA_951213105.1 Amaurobius ferox | reverse complement strand
AGTTCCTTCCAAGCGTGAGACAGATACTCTCTGCTTTCTGGAACAGAAAGATAGTTAAAACATATGTTTGTTTTCAAATCTGGCAGAAATGATTATACAAGTGTGGTAGTAAAAGGGCACTTACAATACTTACTATAGGCAGTTACAAAACACATTGATGGGTTGTGGAAATAAATTTTAAGGGTGTCCTAATAATTTTAACAGCACATCTGACAATATCACCAACTTTCAGGTTAGGCGATGATATCGTAGCCCAGCAATCCAAAAGAAAATGGCTGAAAAACATTTAAAAAGAGAATATAATTTAACTGAACTTTTTAGGAAAAATGAACTGTTACTTTTTAGGAAAAAAATAGTGAAATAAATTAAAAGTTAATAAAAGTAACGAAGTAAGTTGAAACTATGGTATGTAAACTTTTTAACTTTGCTGTTATTATGTTGCCGTTTACGTTATTCAGTTGCAGTTTGTAAACAGCATAAATGTTTTCTTCAGATTTGTCTGCACAGATAATTTTGTATAGTGAGAAAAGAAATTCTTTTATATTTTTATAGGAGAATTAAATATTTTTGTTTTTAAAGCAATGTGATTTTAAAATTTCCGCATATATTAAATCATAAGCATAGCTTGTCATATCTACTGGTAATAAGAAATTAATAATCTTTAGTGGTGTGCAATTTAATGGCATACCTGACTGACATAACTTTCACTCTGTACCAGATCTTGATCCCAATTGTACTGTTACTTTAACTTCACTTAATTTTAGATTGTGTATTTTTGTGCGTGTTTGCTTTTTTGTAATGGTCTCTTGAGAAGTGTAAATGATTGTTTAACTGTATTTAGATATGTCAAATTTAAGCAATTTGTAAAAATTTAACTTTCACAAATTGTATATATCAAAATGAAAAGTATTTCTAAATTTAGTACACAAAATTGCATATAAATTAACTAATTTTTTGCTTAGCAATAAATTTATTAGACTAGTGTAATGATTTACTCGGTGGATAATTAGTATTAATTTTTTCTTTTTTCAGGACTACTGCAAAAGAGTTGTTCAACAAGCAGTTTGGAAGTATATTTCGAACTCATGATAATCCAACATATTTTTCCAGACGTTTATTTAGATACTCTGATATTTACATGTCTCATATTACTAATCTCCTTAACTATTCAGTAAAGCACATTTTTTACCCGAGAAGAGCTTTATTGCCCCATGAGAGCAGGTTATCGGCTATACGACATAAATCTGTTGAAGACCCAGACCGTCCGACTCCTCCGGAACATAAGCAGCTGTTTGGACGGACGACAACATAAACCTATGTAATACTTTGTATGATGTGACCGTGAATATTTTGTGTAGAAAATTTTGTTAATTGTGTGTTTAGAAAGTTTTCTTGATGGTAATACTTGGTCTATTGAACATTTTGCTGTATTTCAAAATGTTTAGTTCTGTGTTAGTATATGTTCATCTTTTATGATATTTTAACGACTTGATTTTTACAGGTTGCTTCATATTTATTTTATCATGTATTGAGTTGAGATTGTAGAATCATAAATTGTAATGAAATGGTACTTTTGATCGTATGAAATGGTATTAATTTTAATACTTTTATATAATTGATTTTATGTGATGTTTAATTCTATTAATATTAATACCCATTTTTTGAGCCATAAAGCTTTAAATTGTTTTTAATGCAAAAAAAAAAAAGTATCTGATCTTCTTAAGCCTTCCAAATTTTACTCTGGTTTTAAATCTCTGAAACCAAAATAATTTAATTTGAAAACTTGCCAATTTAAAACATTCCAAAGCTTAAGAAAAACTCTCACAGCAGTAAATGGTGGTGTTGCACTTTTCACCTTGTATCTTAACAAGAGAAATATACCATTCTGTATTTTGCTATTTACTAGTGTAGTGAATTATTACATCTTGTTACTGGGATTGGTGCTGGTTGAGATTTCAGAGCTATTTGACATTAGCCTGAAGTTTAAATTCCTACCTACTTAAAAAAAAATAGGTTTTCAAATTCAATTTTTAAATCCTCAATCTGCATTGTACAGTTCATGAAATGATGCTCATTTAATTTTAGAAATATGTATATGCAGGGCTCATACTCATTCCCTAAATTTGAAGTCTTTTTAATCCCAGGTCCCTAAATATGGGTATATGAATCTTTTATGCGTGTGCAAGTTTAATGTTTTTCAGTATAATTTTTAAGCAAGTTGCAGCAATTCAGGCCCAACATCTTTTAAAAGTTTTAAGTTTCAACATGTTTTGAGTATGGCTTTAAATTGCCTCTTCTGAACCCTTTCCTATTGTTTGTGTTCAAGTTTTTATTAATTTAAAATTATTTTTTTTTACCTGAAATTTTTGTTTAGTTTGACATTTCTTCCATTTCTTATAATAGCTGTATCTTTCTTTTTAATATTTTTAAGGAATGCACTAATTTAATTTTTGTTATAGGTGCAGGAATCAACCTTATTTTTAATAGTTTTATATAACTAAACTAATCTAACTTAAAAGGTAAGTTAAAGCTAAAAGACCA
This sequence comes from Amaurobius ferox, assembly GCA_951213105.1. Taxonomy (NCBI): domain Eukaryota; kingdom Metazoa; phylum Arthropoda; class Arachnida; order Araneae; family Amaurobiidae; genus Amaurobius; species Amaurobius ferox. The sequence continues at coordinate 95,394,912 of OX578147.1, read as the reverse complement.
GCTAAAAATTGAACTTCAGGTTAATATGCATTGAAAACAGTTAAAGAAGGATTTGGTTTGATCTTAACCATTTTAGTGGTAGGGTAAAAAAAGAAAACAATGCAGTTTTTTCTTATGAGGTACATGTAATTATAGTTTACATATAGCTATAGTACATAGTTAGTTTTGTGAGGTACATATTTCAATCCTTTTTCTTTACCTGAAGATTCTTAGTCTCTGAAACAGATCTGAATATGGGGTATGAGCCCTGAAAAAGCAAATGCCTTGCTATATTTTTGTGGTATAATTTATAAATTTATATTTTTTCTAAACATAATCAAACAACATAAATGTGTGGCTTATATTAATATGAATGTACCTACACAAATCGCCTAATAATTACAAATTGCAGTTAATTAACATAACTGATAGAATTGTGTATTTTTCTAAACATAATCTATGACTTGGAATGATATAAATTTACAAAAATTGTCAAAGCCATTTCTAGAGATTTTTATTGCTACATGTATGACAGTATCAGACATAGATCTGCAGATCTGTGATAGTATACCTTTCAAAATATTTTACATGTCTTAATTTTTCTTTAAACTTTTAAAAATAACATCTCGGCATGTCTACAGTAACAAAATTTAATCCCTTGGTTTTATAATATTTAAAACCTCAGGATAGTGATAATGTATTTTTTTTCTTTTTTGTTGGTACTTTAAATTATAAGTTGCATAAAAACTATTTTTGCATTTCTAGTATTTTGATCTTATTTTATTGTATTAGTTTTTATGCTTTTTCAGTGTACATTTTCATAGTTTGAGAATTTAGATAATATATTATTCACATTAATAAACAAGATATTCGCATTAAAATAACCTTTGGCTTCATTTTTAGTTTACTATTTCCTCTTTAATTTGACCATTGAGCTGTTTACTTTGCCCATTATATCTTGCTTCACAAACTAAAATGTATTCTAAAACTATTAAATAAATTTAAAATTAGTTTAAATTTAATCTACATTTTCTATTCTAATATGTCGGGTAATAATTTTATCTTGCCTAATGAATTAATACTAAAGAATTCCATTATAAATTCTTAAAGAAAATTTGTTAATGCTAATTTCTTGGTTAGTTTCACTTGCCCATGCTGAAGAATAAAAAGTTAAATCATATTGAAAGAATGCATTCAGTATATCCTAATTGAGTGAAATTTATTCAAATTCTGAATATAAAATTTTCAAAATACTCTTGCATGTTTTCAATGCAAAGGGATATAATATGGAAAAATGCATTAGAATTGATAAATACATTGAAGCAATCCGACAAAATCAATTGTTATATATTTCTCAGTTCTTTCCTATTTTGCTATGTTATACAGTGCTTGTTTTGCTATGTTATACAATGCTTGTTTTGCTATGCTGTATTAGTTGTGTGCCTTAGCTTCCCAAAGCTACTTTGTTTCTCATATAAAAGATCTAGTTTAAGCTCAATTTTTTACTGTTATATTTTAAAATGAATTTAAGATTTCATTTGTAGTATAAGTGCCAAATTCTAAAAGGGAACTTTAATTTTACTTAGTTATGTTAAACAGTCTTAAGCATTTTGTTTAATATGATAAATATATTGTATTTTAATTTTAGTTAAGTCTCTTACTAAACTTATTAAGAAAAGTTTTGCATTTTAAAGTTCTATACAACTTGATTAAGTGTACACAAATGCAGGAAGTTGAAAAGGCAATATTTTTGTTATGCAACATTTTTTTACTAAAAGACTAAAATCTTATAGAAATATTCCAAATAAAGGACTAAAAAGTTCAAAGTTTGATAAGTGTGAGATGATTAAACCTCTAAAAATACTTTTTTTGTGATTAAAACATTTTTATACCATTTTTAAAAATGCTTTAACCTCTAAATTAGGTATTTAATTTTTTCACTTTTTTATGAAATATTTTTGGCTTTAGTCTGCAAGCAATCTATATAAATATCTGAAGAACAAGTAAATTTCAATAATCGTATCAATGTACATTTTTAAGAATAACTTTAAGTGTTATTGTATCGTCTAAATCTATTCAATATTGTTATATTTTCTGTATCGGTTATATTTGCAAAATTTTAATTTCCGGAATATCTATAGGCATCAAAATAGTAATCACTAAGTCTAATTTTCAGAAACTCAACATATATCAATTTAATGTATCCCGTCATCTATTTTATTTTGAAGCATGTAAATTTTTGAAAATATGTGCATATTGGACTGAAATACTCTTTTGCCAATTCAGATTATTTTTAGTCATGACCGTTTTTAACTTTGATTGTATTGTATATTTATTTTGTGTATTGTATCAATTTGTGTTAGCATTTTTTTTCTTGGTTTATATTTTGCATGCATTTTTGGAAGTTTTAAATATTGGTAATTTATCATTTATTAAATGTTTGGTTTTATACATATTATGAAATTATTAGATTATTTAAGCATCTCCAACTTTTGATAAAAGCATAGATTCTCAACCTTATATATTTAAATACTTGAGAATAACACAATTTGATGTTACAAAGGTACAAAAGATTAGTCCTTGCATTATTCTTCTAAATGTAATGTTTAGGTAAATATGCTATACTGCTCTCCCATATGTATAATTACACAAGGAAACCTTGTATACAGCATTTCTGGAGCAACTTGTATAGACTACGAAAAGTGTTAAAAATGCAGTGAATGTTCTCAAATTAAGAAATCTGTTAATCAAAATTCAAATGCATTTAATATCAGTTGAAGTAGTAGCCATGTCTGTGTACAGTTATTTAAACATTCCTGTCAATTTTGAGTCATTTTTGTTAGGCCTGTGGACCCCCCCCCCCTCCCACCGGCCTTTTAAAGAAATAGTCCCCTTTTGGTGGTCTAAAACTTAAGCTCCTTAGCCATGTGAATCTCGTATCAATCTAGAATGTTTCAACACTTGCCAGAAATATTGTATTGGGAAAATACAGTGGATGGATATTGTTTGCAAAAATGTTCTCTCATATTTTGTGTCCACACTTTGAAATTCTAATTTCAGAAATTTTCTAAATCACTAAACTTTTACTAACTTTAGGAGTTTTTGTGCTTTTTAAAAAACTTGAAAGAAACAATTTTCATTTTCACTTAATCTTATCACTATTTAGTATTTTTATGACAATGTAGTATATTTATGGCAATGGTAAAAGCCATATACAAACTTATACTCTGGATTTAGCTGATGAGCCAATTAAGCTTAAACTTGCCAGGCCCATGTTCAACCTATATTGATCAACCAGTGGGTATTTATCAACCAGGTACCACTTCTGTACATTGCAGCATGACTCACCCAGTACAATAAAAGTATTCTCATGTTTACATTAGTTAACTAGTGTTAATAATATAACTTAGTAAATATAGAATAATATAAGTAAAATAAGTTTCACTTTTAAGGCATAATTGAAACCAGTGTCGTGTGCTGGGTTTAATGTGGTAAGAAAAATTGCAAGATTTGCATAAATTGACCTTGGTTATCCTGTTTGCCGCCTATCTAAGGTACTGTACATGCATTCACTGCATTTTTCAACAGCCCTCAGTTTTTCATTAGTCCTGTTGACAAACTTTTTTTGTTAACTCAAGGTTTGTAAGATGCACAAAACTTTTCTTGTGACACCTATCACCTTTTACCATTAAATTGCTGCAGATGTACTTGTACTAGTACTTTATTAATTTGGAATATCCAGTTTAGTATAAAATTAGCAGTATTTAAACTTTTCTGAAAACATGCATTTCTACATGTGGCAGCATTTTTATTATGCCTATTTATGTAATGTTGCACAGTATTAAGTTATTGGAAATTGTATATGAATTTAGCTACATTTCGTTTCATGTATATTTGTTTACCAATTGAGATTAGTTTAAAACCTTTTTTTATTTAATTTGCACTATTCTGTTAAAAATCACAAGTTTCTTTTTTTAGCCAAAATAGGATGTATAGAGCTAGGATTTTATTGACTTCAAAATGCTAGGAAAATAACCTATGAGAATGTGTTTATTATCTAAAAAAAAAAAAAATTCAAAAATACACTAACAAATACTATTTGAAAGAGTAACTTAGAATATATTCACATGCAATATTTTATTGAAAATATGCAAGGGGTCAAAAATAACAAAATGCTTTAAAATGACTAAAGTAAAATATTTAAAAAATGCCATAACAAAAGCACTAAAGTCATCTTGTTTCGGACTATTTAGGAAAAGATTCAGTCATTGGAATCCTAGCCCAAGTGATTTAGATAAATTCAGTAGTGCAACTTGTCTTTTGTGATATTTTATTTCATAATGTGCATTTCAACACTTCCATTTGTGAACTGTGATAGATGGGCATTAATTGTAGATTAGTAGATATTTTACTAATATTAACATTTTCCCAAGTGATTTAAATCTTACTTTCATGTTTGTTTCCTCAGCAGAATGCTAGTTTTACATTGTGTTGAGTAACCTATATCTTATGCATTTGTGTGTAGGTTTTAGGAATTTACTGTGAATTTATTCTGAAATGTTAATCCGAGCCGATAAATGAAATGTAGTTAGTACTTTACACACATTTTTAACGTTAACTGTATAACTGTGATCAGTATTGCACATTTTATGAAAGCAAATTATTTCAAGGTTCTCATGCTCCTTTGAAAAGTTCTTGATTTTTATTGTCTTGTTCTAAACTTTTAGCTGGGTGATGCCACTTTGTTAAGTAGGATTGCACAACAGTCTGGTTAATCTCTGGCACAGTCTGGGCATTAGTCATCTAAACTAGCCAAGCATATTTTTTGTCATCTTCCAAAGAAGAGTGTGCCATATAGGGTTGCCATTACCATATTCATTTTATATAACCACATTTGTTGAATAATGCAGCATGAAACTGCTTGATGAACCATATTTCATTTACACTTGTTCATCAAAGTGAATTAGCACACTCATTTCCAAAGTGTGTAAATTGAGGTAGACTGTAAGAAATGATCCTTAAATGGATTGAAAGCTTTGAAAAGTGCTCTAATTTTTTTTTTTTTTAAATTAAACTGTGGGAACCTTGCTTTTATGTTAATGAATTGCTATTTTATTCTGTAGTATATCATGTATGCAAATATAATTTATGAGCCCTGGATTTAATCTTATATTGTTAGCAAGTACAAAATGTTTTAATAAATGTACAATTTAATAGATTTAGTCTTAGGTGCACTGTATTAAATATTTTGTATGTATTTTAGGCATATTTGTGGTGCATTAAAAAGAGCAGTATTTATGATTGACTAATTTATAAGTGTATTTTAAATGATTTTAATTACTAGCCCAGAATGAAGAGATTATAATTATATGAAGATTTGTGATATAAATTTTGATCTCCTGTAGCATAAATTTACTTTGATGAATACTTAATTCTAAGAAATTAATTTTTTGAAACTGGCTGCAGTAGCTATATCTTTATTATTGTTTTACTTTCCTTTGAAAAATATGCAGCATTTCACATGTGTAAATTCTTAATCAAGATAAGATATTCTTTGCAAAATATCCAATTTTCCTATAAGGTATTTTTTTAATGTTGCTTTTAGCTGCATTTTAATTGGAATTTTAGTTATATTTGATTTATTCAGCAAATTGAAAATTAGTTTAAAATAAAATAGTTCTGTATTCAATTGCTTAGAATCACAGGATGAGATTGTCTTTCACTGAGTAGCTCCTTCATTTTCTGATGCAGGCAATTTATTGTTTGTGTTATTGGTGTTGTATGAATATTTTCATAATTTTTAAAATTCATTTAAAAGCAAATTTACAGATGTGCAATAACTTGCAAAGTGATCTAACAATTAAAGGTGTTGGTATTTTATTTAAATTTAAGATATAGCAAAACACCAAATAGTAAGATCTGTCCTAATTCAGTGTCGCCACTTTGAAAAGGTTGCATGAAATTTTTTTAGAAAGAACCGAAAATGTTTCTAAAAATGATTTTAATCAATAAACTTCAGTAACCTAAAACCATAGTTTAATCAATAAACTTAATGGTTACATTTTATTGAATATTTTATTAAATAAAATGAAAGTTTTTATTGTTCATTATGCATTTATACTCAAATAGTTTTCATATAATTGTAAAAGTAATATACTTAGTAATAAAATGTAAAGCATACTTACTTGTATTTTTGTTTACTTACAGCTGTCTTAATTTTGTTTGTCTAATGCCTATTTCTGATTGATATTTAGAAGTGTTTTTATCTTTTACTTAAAGCTTTTTTTTACTTACTTCACCTTTGCTTAAATTGGCCATTGACAGTAGTATTGTCATAGGGGGCACCACCAAGCCTCACCTGGGAATCCATGGGAGGCCACTGAAGTTAAAAAAATTATATGTGGGGGAAATGGGTAGCAAAATATTTGGTTACCCCCCCCCCCCCCAAAAAAAAAAAAAATTGCAATGCTACTGGTCATCAATGTATATTTAACTGATTATTTACATACATTAGTATTAAATTATTTTGCAGCTATAATTAAAATTATATTGTTAATCTTGCCAAATATTTTATAGATGCATTGTTTGCACAATGGAGTTTATTCAATGCATGTATTAATTTAATTTCATTATTAAGATATTTTGTATTATATATATTTAGTATCATGCATTTTAAGGCTGCAATTTACATTATAACTATCTAGTTTATCATGGAAGGGTGTTTTAAGAGTATTCTTTGAATAGTTTAGATTAATGTTTCATGTTATAACTTCTTGGGAAGTAAGTGTTTAACCATGCTTCTTAAACTGTGTGCTGGTTTTTCATTTTCATATTATTCAGATTTATTTTTAAAGGGGCAATTTTTACAAAATTGTTCTTTCTGGATTCTTTTTAGTTGTCAATTTGTGGAGTATAATTTGGGTTGGGTCTGTAACCCAGTAAAAGTAATGACCCCTGAACTATAATCTAAGATGTTCGGGTTCTCCAGGAGAGACCGAACCTAAATTATTTTTCCAACCCACTTACAAATAGCAACATTAAACAATGTCTCTTTGTAACGAATTTTAAAAATGGGTGTTTTTTTAATTTTTAAAACTACATAATATAACTATTTGATTTGAATATATAAAAGATCTGAAATTAGACTTGCTATTAATGTAGCAAAAAGTAATTTGAAAAGTAGCTTATTGAAAATATAATAGTAATTGTGATATCCTGTTATTTTTTTTTTCACAAATAATTTATATTTTTCCATTCAAATAAATTACTCACTGTTGCCTAGGTCCTAATTAAACTCCCACACTATCTCAATGATACAGATAATGCCACTCAATTTCGAAATCACTTGTTCTAAACTGAAATCATTCCTGTTTAATATTTTTTCCCATGCGCCTCCATGCCAATTATAACAATGCAGGCATAATACACCCTAAATATGTACTCTATCATTGATAGTTGTTAGAATGACACAATGAAAATACTTGTATAAAAGAAAAAAGTTCCTTCACTCAAAAAGAAGTAAAATTAAAAAAATTACTGCTATCTCAGTGAATTTAAGTCAAATTTTAACACAATACTCAATACCAAATTAAAAAGGACAATCTATTAAATCTTCAAAATTAGAAAACCCATGAATTAAATGCACTTGATGTGTAATTGGCGGTTTTTTGTTGAGTCAAAACATTTGCTCTTGAATTATTGTCAATGGCAACAAAGAAAAGAATAGATTTAATTTGACAAAATGGCAGAAAATGATTTTTGACTTTAAAAATTCATTCCTTTATTTGAATTTAAAATAAGCATGCATAAAACTGCTGCAAATGTAATGAAACAAAAGGCAACATATAAAAAAAAAAAAAAAAAAATTGTCTGCTGGTATCAAAGACAAAGTATTTTCAGGACAGACAAGCACAACCTTTACTCTTTACATCAAAATCAACAACTCATGTTAGAATAGCAAAAATGAATGAATGAAGTAAGGAGAGGGGGTTGCCAATGCTGAGAGGAGAAAGAAGTTAAAATACCAAGAATAAATAAGTGGGACACTGAATAAAGGGTAAAATACCAATAAGGAAAGTGAATGAACTTCCAATAAAGAATCCTTTGAACATATTTATTGGCATTTTTACATTCATTTATAGTGTCCTACCACTTATTCCTTTCTCCATAGTTTCTAGCTCTTTTTCCATTGGCAACCTCCTCGTTTCCTGTTTCAGTCGCATTTGCTGATCTAGTCCTGGGGAGTGAAGTTTGAACTTCTTGTTTGCCTTAACAAAGGCTATTTCTTGCCTTTGTCAGTAGTTTTAATTTTGTTTATTTTAACAGTTTTTATTTTAAAAGTAACACTTCTTACAATGAGATTCTTACAATGAGTAAAAATTTGTTAAATGTGAGGTAATTATGTAACTATTCTTTTTATTTAAGGAATTAAGAGGAATACAAAGTATGAATTTTATATGAAATTTCCATGATAAAACTGTTTAGCTTAATATTTGCTTTTAGAACAAATTGGCATGTCTATATTTTATACACATGCCAATTTATTAATACTACCAACATAAATTTTGTTTCAATGTTGGCTTTATATGTTGCATTTTTAGATGCTGGGTGCTGAAAGTATTTTGTAATTATAAAAATGTGCCATTTTATTTATACTTGCTTGACGGACAAGTTAAGGCTAGTTTTAAAATGAAGGTTCTGGTTTTATCCTCATTACATAAAACTGTTTATACGAAAAAATTTCAGAATGTGAATATTTTCCTGGTGGTCTTGACTGAAAAACTTTTGGGACCCTCTCATAGTATATGTTTAAGCATTTAAGAAAATATTTTAAATCTCTGATTATTTTGTGATCAAATTTTATTTTGGTGAATATTGAAATGAAAGGAACATGTAATGAATACTTAAATTTAAAAACTTGTGACGAGTTTATTTTGCAACTGTAATTTAAGTATGAATGAATCATGAACTGTGTTAATATGAAAAATCTTTTTACAAAGGTTAATAAATACATGGTTAAACTTTGCTAATCTGACGAGTTTTAAATCATGGGTTCTTAATCGTCAGTAGAGGAATACTGAAGTAGAACATAACAAGTAAACATTTTATAAAGTTTTAATAATAGTTCTGTATTTAATTGCATAAATTATCTCTACTTATAATTGTAGAAATTTATAGATTATATCAGCAAAGCATGAATTTTATGGGTGATATAATACAATAGTCTCCTATTGATGCAGACATGAACTATTAAATTCTCCATTACAATGCATATGTTGAAAATTTTAATACTTCGGTACATTAATTGGGAATAACGGTTTTCAATAATTCAGATAGGATGCACTTGCTAGATGTAATATATTTTGTGATGCATATAAATAAGCTGCATCTATTAATTTATGTATTAATATAGTGGAAAAATTAGTTACTTAACTTGCTAGATGTTTATAAAATGAATAAATGCAAAAATTTTAAATTCTGTTGAATATACAAGTGTCTATTAATAGATTTAAAAGCCTAAAATTCTGAAAGTAACTGCTAATTCACAGGTTACACAAATTTTATAATGTTGAGGAAACAAATTTCAAAAAATGTTAGGGGACACTAAAACATTTGACAAATGAGTATAATTAATTCAATAAACTCTGGTTCATATTGATGGATTAGCAGGATTCCACATAAACATACATATATGGCTGAATATCTGATAATTGTCAGTTTTTAGGTTAAAAAAAATTTTTTTTAACTATAATCTCTAAAAACTTCTTCGGATTAATTCTTGGAAATGTCTTAAATGGTTGTCATCCATAAGATCTCGTGCCATAGTTAATAGAATTTTAATGCATATATTCAATACATTTCCATGTCAAAAAATGACTGGAAAGACATGGGTTTATTTTTATTCAGCATGGAAATCTAAATTAATTTTAGGAAACGTGCACTAACAAGAAACATTGTATTTTAAGAATTTTCCCTTCATATTAACTAAATACATTAGAATTGTTTTTCACTTGTTGGTAACAACATTCCAAAAATTCAAACTGTGAAACAAAACTCTAAATAGTGTTCAACTAACTTAAAATAAATCAGTTGCCACCCAGTGAATGAAAAAGATGATTTTTAAGAATAACATTGTAATGTCTCAAGGGACAAACATGTATCTTCAATTTTGCACAATGTTTAAAAAAAAAAGTTTTGCAATTTCTTAAGAGTCACCCATTTATTTCCATTTTGTTTATTACTTTCTTAAATTTGAGTTAAAAATTGATTTCATTGGGTGATAGTGACAGAAATGACAAATTTGTATTTTTATAAGTCAAAACTACATTTAATATTATTGAAAAATACGTTGAACAGATTATTCTAAACCAATACTACAAAAAAAATATGAATGTTTTTTTAAAACTCAAGTAAAACAAAATAGACCATCAGAAATTCAGCCATATACTCAAAGCCTAATTTTAAGATATTGCATAGGTCTAAATTTATTACATGTGATAAAATGTTTAAAATATTTTGTGATGTTCCAAAGATTATTTTATTGCATTTTATAGAAATTTTAAAAAATATTTTATATTGTCATCAATTTAAGCATTTCCTTTCATAATAGCCTTTATATATTTGTATCTATCTTTAGATGAACTTCATTTGCACACTACTACCCACATTGTATGCATAAATCATGAATTTTAGCTTTGTTCAAATCGTCTTAACTAGTAGTCTAGCATTTGAGTAGTTAGACGACAATGTAACCTTAAAAGTTTATAATATAAGTAATATTTAATGATGGTGTATCAATGCATGACATTGTGATACATGGATATTTTGTATCTATATCCTTGTATAGGATCCTGGCTGTGTATTGATAGCTTCAGATATGTATCATATTAATTTTTTTAAATTTGTGGTAGAGTGTTTTCAGTTATTTATTTAATTTTGTAAGTATTATGAACATTAAATAAATATGATTTTGTTATGATAAAAGCAATTTTACAAATAATCTTTTTGATAAAGTATCAAAGAATTTATAGCCTTCTTAAAATGCTGAAAGTTACTAAAGTAATTGAATCTTAAAATTTATGTTCAAAATCTCTCATTTTTACTCTTAGTTGCTGAAATTCATAAAATCACTCAATTAAGAATTATGTATTTTATAGATTATTATATAACTAAATTATTAGGAATAGTGTTTATTCAAATCAAGCTCAGTTGTATTTGATTTGGATCAGATTGATTAGGATCAGGTATCTGATTAGGATTGTATTGCAGCATTGTTAGAAAGCATGTTTCATTAAATCAAAAGTTCTATAGTGTTGAAAGCCCAGGCCAACCGACTCGTCCGAGGACTTTGAGCAGCAAGTGTAAGATGTTAATATTTTTACTTTTCATTACAGATTGTAGAGGAAATAAAAATTCATTTTATACCTAGGATAAAACTGTAGGTGTAAAATCTTTTGTAATCTATTCTCTAATGCAAAATAGGATGAACATTTAACTTTATTTTATACTTTTAAAATAATTTTTCTCAATATATATATCCTTTTTTTAAAATTTAACTTTTTACAATTAAGTTCTTAATTCAACTTTTAATGTGTGCTTATGAAGTTTCTCTGCCTAATGAAAGTGTGTAGTGTTGTATAACAAAGATGATCAAATAGTTTTAAAGCATAATTGGGATTTTTTATATTTTGTAATATGGAAACTAAATTGTTTTTAATGTTTGAAATTGAAAGTTTAAATGCCATGTAGATGTCCAATGAACAAAATGGAAATAAATGTATGTAGATCTGTAGTTTACGCGGTCTGTTTGCTGTGTTATTTTTATCTTTACAAAAATTGTACATTGACACGATGATAAAAAAAAAGTTGCACATATCAAAATTTAAAATCATTTTGAATTTTTTAAGTTATGTGGCACTTCTATACGCTAAATATATCAGAAATAGTTGTTTTAAATGTCAAACGATAATTTCAGACCTCATTTTTATCTATTGGAAAACATGGCGTTTCCTTAGTAAAGTTTTATTTTAGAACATTTTCCTAGTCATTTCTGAGTCTGCCATTGAGGGGTATTGAAAGAAATATACTGAGAAACCCCTAACATTAATAACTATGAGGTTAGTAAAACATTTTCAAGAAACGGGATATGTTGCATACAAAGTGCGAACAGACTGGTCGTTCATTTCAACTTGGGATGAACTGGCTGAAATAGACGGTGTTGCTGAAACTAAATATTGAAAATTTTCAGTTTTCAAGTTTGTAATGCTTTTAGCTCAAAAACTAAAAGTGAACTATAAGAAATAATGCGTTATCCTCTGAAAGACCTACAAGAATATATAATTTTATTTTGGCGCTTATTGTAATATAGTAATAATTTCGATATTGTAATATTTTGAACTATTTTGAAAGGTGGCCAATAAGTTCATTAGAAGGGTAAGACAGGGACATGTTCAAAAACCAATAGAGTCAAAGAGGCTTACCATATGGAAAACCCAGACCACACGACAGACCTGAAGGCTTACTGTAGCTAGGTGTGTGGCAGAGAGGCTTACCATGTGGAGTATTTTTGGATCACTTGGTGTGCTGTGAACACCATCTTTGCATCCAGGAATGCCACAGAGTAGAGGAAATCTCATTTTGGCATTAATACATTGTGTTCTCCCCCCCCCCCCCCATTTTTTTTTTTTACAACTAAGCACTGGATTAAGTTTTCATTACCAAAATCTACAAGTAAATTCACTCTTGAAGAAAGTTCTGACTCTTGTTTGAAGGGGCGATTTCACACTCTTGACCTCCTAGCCTCTCTTTGGTCAGTTTGCTTGATGCCCATTGATTTGCCCAATGTATGAATTTTTGTTTTGCTGCTCCTCAGTCGTTCTGGATCAAAGCCAGTGTTAGTAGTTCGGGATATTAGCGCCTGTACTTGTAAATTAGGTCATAAAAGTGTAGTGTGGAATAGGTCTTAAAAAGAGAAATTTGTCTCATTTTTAGACTAGCTGGTACCACATTTTATGCTCTGTCAATAAATACCCTCTACGAAATAGGTTTCATTTCTGATCTCAATGAGGGGGTTTTGTAGAAAATATTCTAAATTATTTTAAACTTTGTAATTTTGGATTTAAGATTAACTAAATTTTTAAAGAATCATTTTTCAAAATTTATTTCAAATGTTCTTTTTATCATAGAAGCAAATAAACATTTCTATAGCGTCCCTTGAATCGTAAAATTACACATTTTAACTTGACCGTTTTTGTAAACATCCTATGGTTGTTTACAAGATGAGAAGTCTAAAAACATCTGCCAAATTAGCATTTAATATTTTCAAAACTTGCTTGAGAACGAGATTAATCTGATTTATGCAGGGGTCTAGGCAGCCGTGGTTATCATTTTAGAAGCACCAGAGGTAAGATTTATAAGGCATTGCATTTAGTTGTAGAAATTTGTTTTCCATTTTGTTTTCAATTCTAACAAAAAACCCCAAATTGTATATTAACCAAGACTATACTGTGATGGTATGCTTGCTATACCTTGAAATGCAGCATTCTTTTACACTCGCTTTCCCAGTTTTTACAAGGGAAAATTGTAATTCTTCCTGTATTAGTGTTTTTGTGCAACAAAATAATTATTTGCGGTGTCGGGTATAAAAGCACAATGCATTCTTAACGAAAGCAACAGCTACTTAATTCCAACTTAAAAAAATCTGATGTGGGCAGCACATGACTTTCCTTATATAATGCAATGAATTTACTACTTTTACAGTAAAAAAAAAACAGCATTTCATTCATGAATAATTTCCCATTCATGTCATTCATCACAATACTATAATAATTTATTTTATTTAAACATTTTGTTTAAGACGATGGAGTTACAAAAAATTAAACTCTATGCTTGAAACTTCATCGAAAAAAATCGTCCTTCTCTTTATGAAATCAATTAATATTTCATTCATATCAGCCATGCAGACTCCATGGACTAAATTATTTTGTGTTAAAAAAATACAGGAATTCTAATACAACTCATTCTATATATTTTGCTGTTTACATTTTACATAGGTGAAAAATAGGCTTAGTTGTAGAAATAATCAAATTTAGATGAGCATTTAAACTCAAATATATTGTCATTGCGTTGTTTCAGTATGTAGATGCACAGAATTTAAGCAAAAATAAGGTAGTTTTAGGACGGATACAACACTCAATATGAATTAAAAAGAACTTAAAAAAATCACGATTTTGAAACAAGATGGATGCCATATATCATTTTAAAGTGGGTCATGTGATCGTTTCATATGATCACGTGATCGCTTCATATAAGAGGTGTAATTATTATTTTAATTTTTATTTAAAATACTAAATATATTTCGCTGAATTTTTTTTATATATTTTATGGAACAATTTGAATATTACCTAAAATTTTCGAAGCAATTTGTGAATTTTAAATCCGCTTAAAAAATGTTTGGAAAATTAGGTCCCATAGGGCTCAATGTATTTCATTTTTTCAACCCGGGTTCAATCCAAAACTAATTGGGTGATATTATTGATTTATATTCCCATAGGTCCTACAGACCGTCTGAACAATATACTAAAATTTCATTTTTATTAAGTCATTTTTACGGCAGTTATCGTGCTAACGGACAGACAGACAGAATGAACAAAGTCATAAACACTTTTCAACTTTGTTGTAAAGTGTTAAAGATTATTATAGTAGATATTTATATTTCTTCCAAGATATTGAATTTTCGTCAATGAGTCGTCATTTTCATTGATTTAGCGTCATTTTTATCCATTTGGAGTTTTTCGTTAATTTAGCAACATTGAAAGTCACCAAGTTGGCGAGATCCCACCAAATTCGTCGCCAAAATCTCGCCAAGCGTTATGGACGGAGAAATAAGAATAGTTATTCTTACAGCAGATAAATGACTTGGCATTCAAATACAAAAGTATTACTTAAAGTATCTTTTTTTCATGAATGGAACGAGCTAGATCCACGAGAATGATGTCACAAACTTATCGCATGGTATTACATATGAAAAGTGAACATGTTTCTCAATAGGAAATAATTTTTTTTTTTATTTTGCATAACTTTTTGATAATTTTTTTGAAAAATGTGCAATATCTCGAACGGTTCATGTTAGCGTTCTAAAATTTATGTCAATCGCTTTCTAATGAAAAGTTACATAAGAAATGTCTATTTGCGTAACTTTATTAGCGGTTTTGATTTTTTGACGATTTTTTCAAAATTTCACTCGAAAATTTAGGGGGGCTTCTGGAAATTCTATAACGTATAAAAACAATAGGCTTCCAGTGTTTACTTATTGTAATTTTTGTACCAAATTTCATTCGAATTTGTCCATTCGTTCGTCAGTTATAGTCTGCACTGACACACACACACAGACATCACTTCAAAAATGTTCGATTCCTGATTAGGGATGCTTGAAACGTGCTCTCCCGTTGAAAATTCGAATTTTCGACCTCGTCACAATATTTTCCTTATACATTATTGCATACAAGGAAAGTAAAAATATCTATTGCCATGCCAGGAGATATGTTATGCGAAAAATTTTATTCTAAAATCTTAAACTTTCATTTTTTATAATTGAGATGATTTTGGGGGCACTTCCCCTAATATGTGTAAAGGGGGGGGGGGGGGGGGGGCTTGTGATCGTAGGCTGTTATCGGAGGCCCGAGAATGAAGCTAAAAAAAAAGGGAATGGACTGTTGAAAATAAGACAAAGTATTTCCGAAAATTTTTGCAACGTTTACATTAAATAGTTAAGATATTTAAGATTTTTCTACATCCATTATATGCGATTTTTAAAATATCCCACCAATTTTCCTAAAAGAATGTAAATCTCAAAACTGCTGTATATTTCGGACAAGGCTAACTTCAATACACTGGAAACTATGACCGGCTTTAACTTCCAATTATTCGTACATCGGTCACATGGTTTCCATAGAAACTGAACGTATTAAAAGTATCGCGATTTAGAATTTTTTTTATCGAAATAACTAAAATTATATGCACGTTATTTCATATAAGAATCTGTTGCTTAATATCGTTTAATATAAAACTTAGCGGAAGGTTTGCCCTATGCTTCCCTTTAGTTTCGTTTTATTTGTCTGCTCCGTGACTGTCTCGAAGCCGAAGATTTCCTGGCGAAAGAGCAAAATGCCAGTTTCAGCAGACAACCAATGAGAAAAATTCGCTATATGGTGCGATCTCATGACGTCACTTCACAATGACTTTCAGCATCGTAGGAGGTTGGAGGGCTGAA
Organism: Amaurobius ferox; assembly: GCA_951213105.1. Taxonomy (NCBI): domain Eukaryota; kingdom Metazoa; phylum Arthropoda; class Arachnida; order Araneae; family Amaurobiidae; genus Amaurobius; species Amaurobius ferox. Next base: position 95,378,663 of record OX578147.1, on the reverse strand, counting down.
TGACTAAATATATATCTTTTGGTATGTGGTTTTATGTGGCGTGACATTATATATATTTTTTATTCGGAGAGCGGTAGGGCATATGACACGTAAAAATTGAGTTAATATTTTTGATTTATGTTTGCGGGGAAAAACGGTTTTGCTTAATCCATAAACATGGGAAAATAGCGGCTCTTGCTTAATTATTCCATAGGTGTTTGTTTTTCCCCCTTCTAATTCGAATTGATTATCCACCAATATGTAAATGAAACTGATGTTAAATTTCATTGGGCTTTTGGTGGATTTTAATGCAATGAAAGTAAATTATAATTTTCGATAGTATATATATATTATATATATTTAATTCGTATTCTACCAGTTCATTGATTTGAAATCAATTTTATTCCTAACTTGATATTTCGTAAAATTTGTTGTCTTTTATCATAAATTTAATTCACCTCGGAATCATTAGAAATGGGAAGATGTATTAGTAGCGAAAGTCTTTTCAACGAAGGCTACATCGTATATTTTGGAGGCCACGAAGAAGAAAAAAAAAATATTGGGGAGGGGGGGCTAGGCTATGATTAATTCACTTATGGGATATTTTGCTGAAATATTGAACTCAACGTTAAAATAATTTTGTTCCTTGAAGAAATTATATAATGCTGTCATTCTCGCATTTAAGAAGCTGCAGCTGAATTGAATTCTGCATATTACGTACTTCATATATAGTAAGACCACGAACTTTTGCAGTACAGCCTTCAAAATATAAAACAACGAAACACTCGACCACAATTGCATCGCAAAACGAAAGATATCATTTCGATAGGGATTAATGTCTTTACAAATATCAGTATTTAAAATTTACATGGAGGGTGGGGGTGTCATATATAGTTATTTCTGCACGATCTCCGAAATCTTCAAGTGCAATCGTCATTGATCATTGCATATTTAGATTATCCGAAAACTTTCATGCAGATTAAAAAATAAAATAAAAAAATCTGATGTGGGCAACACATGACTTTCCTTATATAATGCAATGAATTTACTACTTTTACAGTTAAAAAAATGTTATTCTTATAGTAGATAATTATTATTTCCACGATATTGAATTTTCATCAATTAGTCGTCATTTTCATTGATTTATCGTCATTTTCATTCATTTGGCGAGATTTTTGTTAATTTGGCAACAATTAAAAATGTCGCCATGTTGACGACATTCCTCCAAATTCATCGTCAAAATATCGCCAAGCGTTATGGACGGAGAAATAAGTTATTCTTGCAGCAGATAAATGACTATTGGCGTTCAAATACAAAAGTATTACTCGATGTATCTTTTTTTCCTGAATGGAACGAGCTAGTTCCACGAGAATGATGTCACCCAATTTATCGCATGGTATTACATATGGAAAGTGAACATGTTTCTCAATAGGAAATATTTTTCTTTTATTTTCCGACTTTTCGATAATTTTTTTGAAAAATGTACAATATCTCGCGAACAGTTCATGTTAGCGTTCTAAAATTTATGTCAATCGTTTTCTAATGAAAAATTACATGAGAAATGTCTATTTGCATAACTTTATTAGCGGTTTTGATTTTTTGACGATTTTTTCAAAATTTCACTCAAAAATTTAGGGGGGTTCTGAACATTCTATAGCGTATAAAAACAATAGGCTTCCAGTGTTTACGGATTGATTTTTGTACCAAATTTCGTTCGAATCAGTCCATTCGTTCGTCAGTTATCGTCTCCACAGACTCACTGACACACACATACTTTCACACACGCAGAGACATCGCTTCAAAAATGTTTGATTCGTGATCAGGGATGCTTGAAACGTGCTCTCCCGTCGAAAACTTGAATTTTCGACCCCGTCACAATACTTTCCTTATACATTATGTATATAAGGAAAGTAAAAAGGGGCCAAAAATTGACCAAAAAAATCATTAAGAACTGTTGGGGGAGCGTTTAAAAATTGAAATTTACAGATAAAAGGGCGGATTACGATCCGACAGTATGGTTCCGCTTACTATTCTGTCTTTCACCTATGTTTTTTTTTACATGTTTTTTTTCACATAGCCGTTGCTTTTGAAACATCAGTTATCTAATCATTTGCATGCTTTTTTTTGTTGAGAAAAAATGGTCATGTTTTAGTCAATGCATTATAAATGATGTTTGTTATAAAAACTCAAATAATTTCTGTTTAAATCTTCTGTGTTTTGTTTGTAATGACAGCTTTGGGTTTTTTAATGCAGTGAAATTTCAAAGAAATTAAAATTTAATTATTCTTATCCCATAGGCTGAGTTAGAATTTTTCCACCCGGGGCAAGACCAGAGTTTGTCGCTGCTCCCCCTTTTCCCACAAAATCGTATGTATCTTCATATTTAATTCAGTTTCTTTTTGAATGAAATGTGATAGCACACGCAATACTGCACGGCTAAAACAAACTTTTGTATACCGATGTTTCAAACGTTGCTGCATCGAATGGTGTCAAAATTAACCGCCGTTTCTATTCATAAATTTTATGAATATTAATTTAATAATAATATTCAAACATATTTGAAATATGTAACATTTATGTGAATTTTGTTTGGAATTTTTAGTTGAAAAGTATGCAAAAACAATTGTTTTGGAAAATTGATTTATCGTGAATAATGATCTTTTGCGATATTTTGGATGGAATATATATATATTGGCCCCCAAAACTCTAAAACTCATGTAACATTAGAATCAGCAAACTTCAAACACTTACCAGTAGATGAAAAATCCTTTAAAGATGGTAAACTTTTCTTTTTAACACTTTACAACAAAGTTGAAAAGTGTTTATGACTTTCTTCATTCTGTCTGTCTGTCCGTTAGCACGATAACTGCCGTAAAAATGAATTAATCAAGATGAAATTTTAGTATGTTGTTCAGACGGTCTGTGGGACTTATGGGAATATAAATGAATAATATCACCCAATTAGTTTTGATTGAACCCAGGTTGAAAAAATGAAATACATTGAACTCTATGGGACCTAATTTTTCAAACATTTTTTAAGCGGATTTAAAATTTACTAATTGCTTCCAAAATTTTAGGTAATATTCAAATTATCCCATAAAATATATAAAAAGAAATTCAGCAAAATATATTCAGTAGTTTTTGAAATAAAAATTAAAATCATAATTACACCTCTTATATGAAGTGATCACGTTGAAGACCCAGACCGTCTGACTCATCCAGTGAACATGAGCAACTAATATGAAGAGATCACATGACCCACTTCAAAATGAAATATAGCATCCATCTTGTCTCAAAATCGTGATTTTTAAAGTTCTTTTTAATTTATATTGAGTGTTGTATCTGTTCTAAAACCGCTTTATTTTTGCTTACATTATGTGTATCATACATACTGAAACAACGCAATTACAATATATTTGAGTTTAAATGATCATCCAAATTTGATTATTTCTACAACGAAGCCTAATTTTCACTTATGTAAAATGTAAACAGCAAAATATGTAGAATGAGTTGTATAAGAATTGTTGCATTTCTTTAACGCAAAATTATATAGCTCATGAAGTCTGCATAGTTGATATGAATGAAATATTCATTGGTTTTACAGAGAGAAGGACGATTTTTTTTTTATGAAGTTTTAAGCATAGAGTTTAATTACTTGTTCCTCCATGGTCTTAAGTTTTTAAATAAAATAAATTATTATAGTATTGTGATGAATGAAATGAATGGGAAAATGTTATGAATGAAATGCTGCTTTTATAGAGAGAGCCAGGCATGTTATATTTCGATGGCGTCATTTGAATAAATTTCAGTTGTTTTTGATGAAGTTTTCAAATATAATAAATTATTGCAGAATAATGTTAAAAACATTACCGAGGAGCCAGACGATTTATATTTAATGGACGTCATTTGAATAAAGTTCATTTTTTTCGATGAACTTTTAAGTTTTCAAATATAATAAATTAATATAGTTTTGTGATAATTTTTAAAATATTACTGAGGAATGTATCGCATTTAGAGATGTTTAAATGAAATTGCATTGAAGTTGGAAAGTGTTTCATAATCAATGCTTTACGTATGATTGATCTTTCTTGTTTTATATGACATTTTGATAATTTTTTTGAAAAATGTGCAATATATCGAGAACGGTTCATGTTAGCGTTCTAAAATTTATGTCCATCGTTTTCTAATGAAAAAAAATCTGATGTGGGCAACACATGACTTTCCTTATATAATATAATGAATTTACTACTTTTACAGTTAAAAAAATGTTATTCTTATAGTAGATATTTATATTCTTTCCAAGATATTGAATTTTCTTCAATGAGTCGTCATTTTCATTGATTTAGCGTCATTTTTATCCATTTGGCGAGATTTTTGTTAATTTGGCAACAATTAAAAATCTCGTCAAGTTGGCGACATACCGCCAAATTCGTCGCCAAAATCTCGCCAAGCTTTACTGACAGAGAAATAAGTTATTCTTATAGCAGATAACTGACTATTGGAGTTCAAATAAAAAAGTATTACTCGAAGTATCTTTTCTCATGAATGGAACGAGCTAGATCCACGAAAATAATGTCACCAAATTTATCGCATGGTATTGCATATGAAAAGAGAACATATTTCTCAATTGGAAATATATATTTTTTATTTTATGACTTTTTGATAATTTTTTTGAAAAATGTGCTATATCTCAAGAACGGTTCATGTTAGCGTTCTAAAATTTATGTTAATCGTTTTCTAATGAAAAATTACATAAGAAATGTCTATTTGCGTAACTTTATTAGCGATTTTGATTTTTTGACGATTTTTTCAAAATTTCACTCAAAAATTTAGAGGGGTTCTGAACATTCGATTACATTTAAAAACAATAGGCTTCCAGTGTTTACGGATTGTGATTTTTGTACGAAATTTCGTTTGACTCGGTCCATTCGTTCGTCAGTTATCGTCTTCACTGACACACACACACACACACACACACACAGACATCACTTCAAAAATGTTTGATTCGTGATCAGGGATGCTTGAAACGTGCTCTCTCGTCGAAAACTCGAATTCGAATTTTCGTCCCCGTCACAATACTTTCCTTATGTAATTACTTTCCTTATATACATAATGTATAAGAAATGTCTATTTGCGTAACTTTATTAGCGGTTTTTGATTTTTTGACGATTTTTTCAAAATTTCACTCGAAAATTTAGGGGGTTCTAAACATTCGATTGCGTATAAAAACAATAGGCTTCCAGTGTTTACGGATTGGGATTTTTGTACCAAATTTCGTTCGAATCTGTCCATTCGTTCGTCAGTTATCGTCTCCAAAGACGCACACACATACATACTTTCACATACACACAGACATCACTTCAAAAATGTTTGATTCGTGATCAGGCATGCTTGAAAGTGTCCTCCCGTCGAAAACTCGAATTCGAGCTTTCGACCCTCGTCACAATACTTTCCTTATATATTATGTATATAAGGAAAGTAATAATACATATTTCAAATATGTTTGAATATTAACATAGAATGGATGAAAGGGACCCGGTAAAGAAGTTTGCTGCAAGGCCCTTTACTAGTAGAAAAAGAGGAAGACCAAAGCTGAGATGGATTGACTCAGTTAATTCGGATTTTTGAGTGATTGGAGCAAGAGACTGGCAGACCAGGTGTAGAAATAGACAGTCCTGGAGGAATCTTCAGCGGAAGGCCATGGCTCATCCTGGGCTGTCGTGCCAAATATGATGATGATTAACATTTATGTGAATTTTGTTTGGGATTTTTAGTAGAAAAGTATGCAAAAACAATGGTTTTTGAAAATTGATTTATCGCAAATAATGACCTTTCGCGATATTTTGGAGGGAATATATATATATTGGCCCCCAAAACTGTAAAACTCATGTAACATTAGAATCAGAAAACTTCAAACACTTACAAGTAGATGAAAAATCCTTTAAAAATGGTAAACTTTCCTTTTTTAAATGTGCTTGAACTTTTCTATAGAGTCTGAATATGTAATAATCAATGTGGATTGTCCTTGAAAATTTCCGAGTTAATGCCAAAATAACTATGGAGGCGGCCTCCCAAACAAATTTTAAATATTGATATTTGTGAAAGACAATCCTTATGGAATGATATCTACCGTATTGTTCCGAGATGTAAATTGCTGACTGATGTTTCGTTTTTACTTTCTTTATATACATAATGTATGAGGAAAGTATTGTGACGAGATCAAAAATTCGAGTTTTCGACCGGAGAGCACGTTTCAAGCATCCCTGATCACGAATCGAACATTTTTGAGGTGATGTCTGTGTGTGTGTCAGTGAGTCTGTGGAGACGATAACTGACGAACGAATGGATCGATTCGAACGAAATTTGGTACAAAATTCACAATCCGTAAACACTGCAAACCTATTGTTTTTATACGCAATCGAATGTTCAGAACCCCCCCTAAATTTTCGAGTGAAATTTTTAAAAATAGTTAAAAAATCAAAACCGCTAAAAGTTACGCAAATAGACATATCTTATGTAATTTTTCATTAGAAAACGATTGACATAAATTTTAGAACGCTAACATGAACCGTTCTCGTGATATTGCACATTTTTCAAAAAATTTATCAAAAAGTCATATAAAACAAAAAAATATTTCCAATTGAGAAACATGTTCACTTTTCATATGTAATACCATGCGATAAATTTGGTGACATCGTTCTCGTGGATCTAACTCGTTCCATTCATGAAAAAAGATACTTTTGTATTCGAACGCCAATAGTCATTTATCTGCTGTAAGAATAACTTATTTCTTCGTCCATAACGCTGGACGAGATTTTGGCGACGAATTTGGTGGAATGTCGCCATCTTGGCGACTTTTTGAAATGTTGCTAATTTAACGAAAAACTCGCCAAATGGATAAAAATGACGACTCATTGATGATGACGTCATGGAAAATGACGACTCGTTGACGAAAATTCAATATCTTGGAAAGAATATAATTAACTACTATAAAAATAATCCTTTTTTTTTTACTGTAAAAGTGGTAAATTCATTGCATTATATAAGGAAAGTCATGCGCTGCCCACATCAGATTTTTTATTTTGATGGCTGTACCTTCATAGTTGAATTTTTGCAAGACAGAGCCCCCCCCCCCCCTTTTACTTTCCTTATATACAATCATGTATAAGGAAAGTATTCTGACGGGGTCGAAAATCCGAGTTTTCGACCGGAGAGCACGTTTCAAGCATCCCTGATCACGAATCGAACATTTTTGAGGTGATGTCTGTGTGTGTGTCAGTGAGTCTGTGGAGACGATAACTGACGAACGAATGGATCGATTCGAACGAAATTTGGTACAAAATTCACAATCCGTAAACACTGCAAACCTATTGTTTTTATACGCAATCGAATGTTCAGAACCCCTCCTAAATTTTCGAGTGAAATTTTGAAAAAATCATCAAAAATTCAAACCCTCTAATAAAGTTACGTAAATAGACATTTCTTATGTAATTTTTCCTTAGAAAACGATTGACAAACTTTAGAACGCTAGAATGAACCGTTCTCGAGATATTGCACATTTTTCAAATGAATTTATCAAAAAATCCCATAAATTAAAAAAAAATATTAACTGTTGAGAAACATGTTCACTTTTCATATGTAATATCATGCGGTAAATTGGGTGACATCATTCTCGTGGATCTAGCTCGTGCCATTCATGAAAAAAGATACTTTGAGTAAAACTTTTGTATTTGAACGCCAATAGTCATTTATCTGCTATAAAAATAAATATTTCTCCGTCCATAACGCTTGGCGACGAATTTGGCGGAATGTCTCCAACTTGGCGACTTTTTTAAATGTTACTAAATCAAAGAAAATCTCGCCAAATGGATAAAAATGACGCTAAATGAATGAAAATATCGACTATTTGACGAAAATTCAATATTTTGGAAAAAATATAGCTACTATAAGAATAACATATTTTGTTTTTACTGTAAAAGTAGTAAATACATTGATTGTATAAGGAAAGTTATGTGCTGCCCATATCAGATTTTTATTTTTTTTTATTTCGATGTAGTTTGAGTTATCCTACCTTTTATGCACGTCAGAAGTGAAAAATCTTCTTTTGTATGGGTCTCGCCCTTCGAGTTTGTCTGTCTCGTGCTGTAAAAACTATAGCGCTCAAAAGAAAGAAATTTGGTACGTTTGTAAAGAAATGGTAGGAGAACACTCTGAAATAAACCGTTTTTTTTTTTAAATTGAAAATTTAGTTTATTTTCAAACAGCTCGCAAAATGATCTCTGTGATGCGAGTTCAAGGGGTTGGCGAAGCTTAGGAGCCCCCCTAGTAGATTAAAATGTTCTACTAAACTAAGTTGTGTACCAAATTTCAGCTTTCCAGGACCTACGTCCTAGTATGTTAAAATATTATCAAAGAAGTTAAAACAGACACCACACAAGTTGAAAAAAAAAAACTATCACTGGGTACGCACTGTTTTGCAGTGTTCGTTTTGTATGGCTGTAAAATTTTACCTAAAGTGGTTGCACAACTTTTCCCTCTATTTAGCACTGTCCTTGAATATGAAAACCGGAGTATTGTAAAAGAAGTATATCTAATCTTATGCTCTTAAACTTTACATTTGCTTTCTTTAGGAATGATAAACAATCTCCCTTTTTAAACAATATTAGTTTCCTGCTAGAGATTTATCGTCATGACCTGATCTCTATTCAGTGTTACTTTTCAAGGTGAATTATTTTTAAACTTTACTGCAAACTTCATGTAAAGCACGCAGTATATATTTAATTACTGTTTCTTTTACAGAGGGTCAATGAAGGGAGCAACAGCCCAGTGGTTAGCGCTCGAGAATTGCACCCGGACCACCCGGGTTCGATTCTCGCCGCTGCCAAAACTGCCGCGGTGTTCACGCGAAGTACGATCACGTTAAACATGTGGGTCCGTAAGTTCTTCAGAGAGGTTGGTGGTAGGGGAAGGAGAGTACAGTTCCTGTGGATGGCTCCCCCACTGGGTTCAGGTCTAAATTGGGTGGCACTTCCCGATCGTTCAAACAGATACCTTATACCTTTCTGGTAGGTCGGATGCTCTGGATCGATGAAAAGGGTCAGTGAAGGACTTTTATAATATGGCAGTCTCCAAATATTTTTGATCGCGTACCAAGTCCCATTTTTTTACAGCGCGTACTTCTAAAAGATGCTTTTTACTTTCCTTAAATGCATATATTGTATAAGGAAAGTATTGTGACGGGGTCGAAAATTCGAATTCGAGTTTTCGACGGGAGAGCACGTTTCAAGTATCCCTGATCACGAATCGAACATTTTTGAGGTGATGTGTGTGTCAGTGAGTCTGTGTAGACGATATCTCGCAAACAAATGGAGCTATTCGAGTGAAATTTGGTACAAAATTTACAATTCGTAAATGCTGGAAGCCTATTGATTTTAAACGCAATCAAATGTTCAGAATCTCCCTAAATTTTCGAGTGAAATTTTGAAAAATTCATCAAAAAATCAAAACTTTTAATAAAGTTACGCAAATATACATTTCTTATGTAATTGTTCCTTAGAAAACGATTGACATAAACTTTAGATCGCTAGCTGGAACCGTTCTCGAGATATTGCACATTTTTCAAATAAATTTATCAAAAAAATCCCATAAATTTAAAAAAATAATAATAACCGTTGAGAAACATGTTCACTTTTCATATGTATCATGCGATAAATTGGATGACGTCATTCTCGTGGATCTAGCTCGTTCCATTCACGAGAAAAGATACTTTGAGTAATAATTTTGTATTTGAACGGCCATAACGCTTGGCGAGATTTTGGCGACGAGTTTGGCGGAATGTCACCAACTTGGCGACTTTTTGAAATGTTGCCAAATGGATAAAAATGACTCTAAATCAATGAAAATAAACGACTAATTGACGAAATGTCAATATCTTGGAAAGAATATAAGTATCCACTATAAGAATGACCTATTTTCTTTTACTATAAAAGTAGTAAATCCATTGCATTATATAAGGAAAGTCATGTGCTGCCCACATCAGATTTTTTTATATCGCTTACACCTACGGCAAATATAGAGGCATTTTATTTTAATTTGTTCTAAACGGGAGTTCTAATAAAATTCGTACAGTCACAATATTGTGTTCATTATCGTGCAATTTAAAAATATAAGTTAATATTTGCTATTCTTTAATTATTTTTTTTTTCGTGAAAATGAAACTTGTCTTCAGAAAAAAGTGTAAAAATAAAATATTAAATTATCTTGGCGTAACCGCACGTAACGACTTACGTACCCCCTGGGGTACGCGTACCATTCTTTAGAGATCGCTGTTCTAATATGCATATTGGTTAATAGTCGCAGAACCCAGTCACTAGGGGGCGTTTCTAAAAAATTGAATAACTAAGGGCTTTTGTCCTAAGAAAAGTTCCGTACAGAACAAGCCGTTACTTCTAGTAATATATAAATTGCGGGAAGGAAAAGGGGGGGGGGGAATTATCACGTGGAAATTTTTGTAAAATACTCAGAATATGGTTACTTTAGTAAGTTTAAAAAATATCTTAAATTTTGTATATTTGAGAGAAGGGGGATGAGATACCGCCCTTCCTAAGAAAACTTGACTGTGAAATACAAGTTCAAACTCAAAATTTCCAACTGCTGGTCCTCAAACAGGAAAGTTTAAAATTAACTAAATGACTAATATATATTTATAAAAGTTAACAAATATTGATGCTTAATGAAATATGTAACTGTAATAAAATGTGATGCGTAAATATTTCCCAAATTAATTTTAACGGCAGTAGAAATATTTTGATCGTAAATTTTACTCTGAATTGTATAGTAGTTGAGCAGCATTGTATAAAGCGTAAAATATTAGAATAAGAATATTGTTATATATATGTGCGTATGCCACTGTTTTTAACACTTTGCAACAAAGTTTAAAAGTGTTTATGACTTTGTTCATTCATTCTGTCTGTCCGTTAGCACGATAACTGCTTTAAAAATGACTTTATCAAAATGAACTTTTAGTATGTTGTTCAGACGGTCTGTGGGACATATGGGAATATAAATGAATAATATCACCCAATTAGTTTTGGATTGAATCCGGGTTGAAAAAATGAAATACATTGAAATCTATGGAACCTAATTTTTCAAACATTTTTTAAGCGAATTTAAAATTCACAAATTGCTTCGAAAGTTTTAGGAAATATACAAATTATCCCATAAGAAATGTGAAAAGGATTTCAGCAAAATATATTCAGTAGTTTTTAAAATAAAAATTAAAATAATAATTACATACTTATTATATGAACAGATCACGTGACCCACTTCAAAATAAAATATGGCATCCATCTTGCGTCAAAATCGTGATTTTTAAAGTTCTTTTACTTTCCTTGCAATACATGGTAAAGTATAGGGAAAGTATTGGAATCATGTCGAAAATCGCAACTCCAGTTTTCAACGGATCTACACGTTTCGAGACCTCTAGAATACGAAAGAACTATTTTTAGCGTGACATCTGTGTGTGTGTCTGTCTGTGTGTCTGTCTGTCTGTACAGATTTTGTATCCACTCTAACTAAAAAACTAATTGACCGAATTTCATAAAATTTGATAGGTAAGTCACTTGTGGGCGAATCTGGTGCTGATTAGTTTTGGGTACGATTTGGATAAAAGAACCCGCCTTTTTTTGCGAAATGGCTTGTATCCACTCTAGCTGAAAAACTAATGAACCGAATTTCACAAAATTCGGTAGATAAGTCACTTGTGAGATATCCTGGTGCTGATTAGATTTTGGCACGATTCGGAAAGAAATAACCTGCCTTTTTTTGCAAAATGGCCCGCAAAAATCGCCAAATTCTAAAATAAAAAAACTACGTATGCTCAAATATCTCCATTAAATGCTAGTTTAATACGTAATTTTTAACGCAGAAAAGAATAAAACCAACTCCATTACACTAGGACTAGCCGTTCTCGAGATATTTTAGTTTTTTCGTATTTTCTCTACGCCACCTTAGAAAACAAGTCCAGTTATCAAAGGAGAACGAAAATTGAATTAAAAGTTAATTAAATTTAATTAAAATAAAGAGAACGTGAATATAAGTCTGCAGGGAAAGTCATGTACTGCCCACATCAGATTTTTAAATTTGCATTTAGTGTGGTATCCGTCTTAAAACCGCTTTATTTTTGCTTAATTTCTGTGCATCTATATTCTGAAATAACGCAATTACAATATATTTGAGTTTAAATGATCAATGCCATCCATCTTGTTGAAGACCCAGACCGTCCGACTCGTCCAGAGGACTAAGAGCAACTATTTGGACGGCCGGGCCATTCATCTTGTGTCAAAATCGTGATTTTTAAAGTTCTTTTTAGTTTATATTTAGTTTTGTATCCATCCTAAAACCGCTTTATTTTTGCTTAATTTCTGTGCATCTATATTCTAAAACAACGCAATTGCAATATATTTGAGTTTAAATGATCATCCAACTTTGATTATTTCTGCAACGCATTATTAGTTAATATTTAGTTTTGTATCCATCCTAAAACCGCTTTATTTTTGCTTAATTTCTGTGCATCTATATTCTAAAACAACGCAATTGCAATATATTTGAGTTTAAATGATCATCCAACTTTGATTATTTCTGCAACGCATTATTAGTTAATATTTAGTTTTGTATCCATCCTAAAACCGCTTTATTTTTGCTTAATTTCTGTGCATCTATATTCCAAAACAACGCAATTGCAATATATTTGAGTTTAAATGATCATCCAACTTTGATTATTTCTACAACGCATTATTTTCACTTATGGAGAATGTAAACATATCAAGCTGTAAGATGAATTGTTTAAGAATTGCAGAATTTCTTTAACGCAAAATTATTTAGCTCTGGAGTCTGCAATATAGCTGATTTGAATGAAACAGTCATTGATGTTACATAGAGAAGCAGGCGATTTTATAGCAGACTTTTTCGATGAAGTTTTGAGCATAGACTTAAATTACTTTTACCTCCATGGTTTTAAGTTTTTAAGTGAAGTAAATTATTGTAGTATTGTGATGAATGAAAGGAATGGAATAAAAGTGTATGAATGAAATATTTACTGCTTTTATATAGAGAGTTAGGGAATTTATATTTCAATGACATCATTTGAATAAAGTTAATTTTTTTTTTCGATGAAGTTTAAGTTTTCAAATATAATAAATTATTGTAGTATTGTGATAATTTAAAAAATATTACCGCTGAATGTATCGCATTTTAGAGATGTTTAAATAACATTGCATTGCAGTTGGAAAGTGTCTCATAATCAATGCTTTATGCATGATTGATCTTTCCTGTTTTTTTCGTTTCAGAGATTAATTCATACACCCAAAACGGACTGCTCATTTCACAAGGACTTAATTTACAAAAAAGTTTTTCAATCAATTTTAATAAACCATTTACAACCATTAGAATAAAGAAATTTAATCATTATAAGAAAAAGTTACTGGGGTGTTGAAGACCCAGACCGTCCGACTCATCCTGAGGACTTGAGCAACTATTTGGACGGCCGGCAGTTACTGGGGTGTTGTTGTTGTTGAAACCCAGACCGTCCGACCTACCAGAAAGGTGTAAGGTAACTGTTTGGACGGTCGGGAAGTGCCACCCAATTTAGACCGGAACCCAGTGGGGGAGGCATCCACAGGGACCGTATCCTCCTTCCCCTACCACCAACCTCTCGGAAGGACTTTCGGACCCACATGTTTAACGTGATCGTACTCCGCATGAACACGGCGGCAGTTTTGGCAGTGGCTGGAATCGAACCCGGGCCTACCGAGTGCAACTCCAGCGCGCTAACCAATGGGCTACCGCGCCCTCGGCAGTTACTGGGGTGTTGAAGGCCCAGACCACACGACCAACCCAGGGGTTTATGGTAACAAATTGTGTGGCCGGAGTTACTGGGGTGTGGCTCAACTCAACTTTCTCATACCAGAATTCCTTTTTTTCAAATTTTTCAAGAAAAAATTTGAAAAATCGGTTTAGTGGGTCTAAACTATTACAACTATAGTATGTTACTTTTCGCTTTAAAGGGCTTGAAAAAATCTTACGATTGATACTATACTTGACAATGTACCCCCACCCTCCGGGGGGGAGTAACTTGCTTCCAAAGGGGGGAGGCTAATGACATCTAGAACAAAAAAAAATTGTATCGCGGTTATTTTTCACAACAATAATTGAAACTATTAAGTCTCGTGATTATTGAGCTTTAAATAAACCCTTTTACGCATGTTATGTTAAATTTTGTCTTATGTTGCCATTTTAAAAAAATAAAATTTCGCTCGATTTAGTTTAGATAAGTTTTCGCTCGATTTAAAAAAAAAAAATTGTGGATAAAAAGTAAAAACGGAGTGTTTTTATTTTTAAAATATTTAAAAATTAGATTACAATTAATTTGTGGAATTAATTTTCATTTTTATAAAATAAGAAAAATATTTTCCTTGGATCTACCAAATCTCTCTCAAAGTTCCATGCTTCAGCTATTTACAATTCCGAATGCAAAAAAAAAAAAAATTAGTTTTGGGTCATACACATTTCTTTTACACTGCAAAATGCAATGACTGAAATGACCACCATTTGAAACCTGACCAAAATGACCGATGACCACTATTTGGAAACTTTGAAAATCCCCTTCCCAAAACATCCGGTTTATTCCCGGGAATACTTTTCTCATCTTTGAAACTCTAATTACAACGTTTAAAATGAAAAAAAATCTAAATATATTTAACCTCATTCGTTTACTAAATGAGAGTTTTAAGGTTAAATTTAATTTTCATTCGCGCAAAGCACAATACAAAACTTCTAATTTCCCCATAAATCGACACAAAGCTGTGTATTGCGATCAAACGATTGAATATTACTGTTGCAGAACAATGTCAGCAGTAGATTAGGAACAGAAGGACTAGAGCTAGGAGGATAGAATATATTCCATCTTCCTAGGACTAGAGTAAGGACAGTAAATAACACGAGGCTTCCAGATTGATGAAATGAATGAGGATCCTTCGATAGAGTCACAACAAGAAAGATCAATCATGCATAAAGCATTGATTATGAAACACTTTCCAACTTCAATGCAATTTTATTTAAACATCTCTAAAATGCGATACATTCCTCTGTAATATTTTTAAAATTATCACAATACTACATTAATTTATTATATTTGAAAACTTAAAGCTGCTTCGAAAAAAATGAACTTTATTCAAATGACGGCATTGAAATATAAATCGCCTGGCTTTCTCTATAAAAGCAGCATTTCATTCATAAATTGTTACCCTATTCCTTTCATTCATCGCAATACTATAATAATTTATTTTATTTAAAAATTTCAAACCATGGAGGTACAAGTAATTTAACTCTATGCTTAAAACTTCATCGAAAAAATCGTCTTCTTTCTCTGTGTGAAATCAATGAATGTTTCATTCATATCAGCTATATTACAGACTCCATGAGCTAAATAATTTTGCGTTAAAGAAATGCAGCATTTCTTATACAACTCATTCTACATCTTTTGGTGTTTACATTCTCCATTAGTGAAAATTAGGCTTCGTTGTAGAAATAATCAAAGTTGGATGATCGATGATCATTTAAACTCAAATGTATTGTCATTGCGTTGTTTCAGTATGTAGATGCACAGAATTTAAGCAAAAGTAAAGCGGTTTTAGAACGGATACAACACTAAATATGAATTAAAAAGAACTTTAAAAATCACGATTTTGACACAAGATGGATGCCATATTTTATTTTGAAGTTGGTCACGTGATCTCTTCATAGGATAGCCACGTGATCTCTTCATATAAAGGGTGTAATTATTATTTTAATTTTTATTTAAAAGACTACTGAATATATTTTGCTGAAATTTTTTTTATATATTTTATGGGATAATTTGAATATTTCCCAAAACTTTCAGCATATTTTATTTTGAAGTGGATCACGTGATCTCTTCATATAGTATGGGTGTAATTATTATTTTAATTTTTAAATAAAAAGCTACCGAATATATTTTGCTGAAATTTTTTTTATATTTTTTATGAGATAATTTGAATATTTCCTGAAACTTTCGAAGCAATTTGTGAATTTTAAATCCGCTTAAAAGTGTTTGAAAAATTAGGTCCCATAGGGTTCAATGTATTTCATTTTTTCAACCTGGGTTCAATCCAAAACTAATTGGGTGATATTATTTATTTATATTCCCATAGGTCCCACAGACTGTCTGAATAACATACTAAAATTTCAGTTTGATAAAGTCATTTTTAAGTCAACGGACAGACAGACAGATAGACAGAATGAACAAAGTCATAAACACTTTTCAACTATGTTGTAAAGTGTTAATAAAGAGATTTGAGTTACGGGAGAAAATCACATTTTTAAAATGGTCAATTTTTTTATTACCTTATAAGATAAATAATTCCAAATGATCTATTTTTGAAAGGGACTATTTTTCAGACGGAGAAATTAACTAATTCAGCACATGTTGAAAATTCACACTTATTGAACACTCATATGTCGGTACTAGATTAAGAATTTTAGGGACCCCAGGATAACAATATTTTGGAGCCCTTTTGTTTATGGTATAAAAAATCACCAATATAAATTTATAAATTTACATCTACAAGATATTTCTTTAAAAAATGAACAAAAAATTCGCAGGCCTGTGACTACCTTGACCCCATGGATAAACTGGTGCTGGTTATAGCCGTGGTTTTTGTAATTGATATTTTAATGTTGAACACTGAAAAACGCTGATATATATCTTATAAACACTATATAGATATAATTCAAGTAGGAAGAAATAATACTAATAAGATAAATGCTTTTAGGCCGAGGCTCAATAAGGTCTATGGGACGCTTAAAATTACAAAATAACTAAATCGAAAGAGACTGAGACCAAAACTAATAATAATAATAATAATAATAATAATAATAAAAAGGGTCTTATTATTTCCAATAATGCTTATATTTGTTAATATGTATGAAAAATCTTCGGGCACATGATATTTCTTTTTTAAATGTATGCGCCTTTTTTATTTAGTAAACTCTTTGGAAGAAGAAAATTCATAAACCTCTTTAAATAATCACTTCAGACAGAGCGATCTTCTTAGTCCCTAGTAGATGGCGCTGTTCACACCGTTTTATCTAGAGTGCCTTTATAATATGAAGGGATATAATTATAATTTATAATATCTATAAAGGAGCTCTACGTTTTCTCTCTCTTCCCATAATCTATATTTTCCTCCTCCTTCTATTCTTCATTTTATCTCGACAGAAATGTCCCTTATTTTATTTCACTTAAAATACTATTATTTTCTCATACTATGCAGTATTATGCTCCCAAAAATTTTCGATATTTTGATTGATAAGAACGTTTGAAGACATCCTGACCATCTCTCGAATACTTTCGAGCAAAGACATCCGCCTCTCCCCATCCATCCTTCTTATCCAACACTTTTTCTCAAGCTTAAGACCCTGAACCCCTTGAAGCACTCCTCATTATATATGTCTTATGTTCCCCTCCTCCCTACTTTCCTATCTCTTGCTCTTCTAGTCACCTGCTTGGGACCTAGTTATTTTCCTATATACCCATAGATATATACTATATATGTCTATGCTTGCCACCTCCCTACTTTCCTTTCTCTCGCTCTACTAGGTGCCTGCTTGGGCCCTAGTTGTTTCCTATATACCCATGCATATGTACTACATATGTCAATGCTTCCCGCCTCCCTACTTTCATTTCGCTCTCTCTAGTATAGCCTGGGCTCTACCTGTATTTATTTTCCTTTCTGAATACTCGAAAACGGATACGACTTCGGTCGCTCCCCATCGTTGTGAATTCTATCAAATTATATAACTTCTTGTTCTCGATTTTTTTCCTCTTTGGAAGAAGTTTAAACATGGGATTTCCTACTCATCTGGTTAATCCCCTGTCCTTGAGCCGTCCGTCTCTCCGTGCGTGTGGTGCGGATCTGATAACTCAAGAATGCACGCACGCACCGAAATGGAATTTTATGTCTAGACAAATATGTGAGAAACTAGAACTACATAATTTTTTTTTCCCGTTGTTCTAAATTTCACGGAATTTGATGGATCTGGATCTACACATTTCGGTAATCTTTAGATAGGCAATTCATGTGTATTTTTTTTTTTTTTTATTTAAAAGTGAGTGGCATAATTCTCAGAACTTGAAATTATCAGATACATTACTATATCTATAATAATAAAAAAGATGCCTGTCTGTTTGTTTATCTGGCTGTTTGTCTTACACCGTAGCGGAAAATCTAAAAGGCCCACAACTACTGTGTAAATCGGCACAGTCATAGTTCAGGCTAGGTACGAATAATTACTACATAACTCAATAAGCATTACATTACAATTTTCTAAAGTTGATACTTACCTACATTTATAAACCATTCAAATTTCGACAATATTAACAAAGTCATTACGTGGGACCAAAATTTTCATTTAAGCAAATAGCGTTTTGGTTTGCATTATATATTGTACTTATACAGATTTTCTTCTTCAATGCAATGTCAGGTGCGCTGTAATGCGTTTTTAAAATTTAGAAAAGGATTGTTCGGCATTGACACTCTTTGCAAGTACTGACAGACAACGAATGGCGATTTTATGTAGCTAGGAAAACGAACTTTTATCGTATTTCAGAAATCTATCACCCCCCCCCCCCCCTCTTTCCCGGCCGTCCAAATAGTTTCTCAAGTCCTCAGGATGAGTCGGACGGTCTGGGTCTTCAATCCCCCCCCCCCCCCGCTGACAGAAAATTATTTACACTCGCTTTATATGAACTGAAAAGCTAATAAATCTTCTTCATCGTCTAAAATCTCTAAGCAACTTAATATATTTAATATTCGCGAAATTTCAGAAAAACTTTAAAATTTCCAAAAAATAAATTAATATAAGTAAATAAATAAGTAAATAAAATATAAATCGCGGAAATTCGCGCCGCGAAATAATTGTTAGCCTACTATTGGGCTAAATCCTGCATGTATACAAAGTTCCAAGTTTGTACCTTCACAGGTTTGGAACGTATAATTAATCCCGTATACAATCATCCCGCCTGTATAATTTATAAAATCTCTTCTATGAAATAAAGTGATAAAATTATGTACATTACCAATAAAATTAAATTTCTCTAATTTGTTTATAAAATCTACTAAAAATTTCAATGTATACTAAAAATCTATCAGCTGTGTGGTATAGATTAATGATATTCTGTAAACACTTTCAACAAAAACAATGGGCACTATATTGCTTACAACAGTGTTTTTCAAAGCGTGTTCCGTTGAACCTTAGGGTCTCGTGACAGTATTTCAGGGGTTCCGTAACAAAGTGATTGTTTCGTGAAAATTTTCTTAAAATATATAAACGCGTAAAATTCTGAATGCATAATTTGGACCACAACAAACTTCAATTAAGTAAAATATACTTTGTGCGAAGGATTAGGAAAACTAGAGCAACATAAATAAGCACAAATAACACAAAAATGCAGCATACAGCTGTTTCGAGGATGCGTTGGATCCTTTTCGTCAGTGCACGAAAACCAACACCGCCCTCTGCTTCTTCCTTTTACCCCCATTCCTCTTTTGGACTTCGTGTTTGTTGGTCCTCTTGCACTGACGATGGGATTCCAGCGTATTCTCGAAACAGTTGTATGCTGCATTGTATTATTTGTGCTTATTTACGTTACTCTAGTATTCCTTCTCTACAACGGACTTGTTTCATTTTGGGGTTCCGTCATCGAATAGAATTTCAAAAGGGTTCCGTGACCCCCAAAAGTTTGAAAAACACTAACCTAGAAGTTATCATGAACTATTCTTGAGATATTAGATATTTTATTTTTGTACAGAAAACACGATCTCTCTGGAATATATCAAGCTACTTCCATGGAAATTTACATGCTCATTTTTATCGGCAACAGCATGGGGTTTATTGATTTAAAAAAGGTTGGAGTGATATAAAAATATTAACTTGTGCACTTGTTTTCTCACAATATGTGCAGGGAAAGTCATGTGTTGCGCAATCATATTTTTATTGACACTTTGAACGTTCCAAATTGTTGCACGATAAAAACGTCTTTCCTCCGCGGATTTGAGAGATATTCAAGGCCAGCCGTTAACCTACTTTTCAGTGATCTTCCTTATCTTTACTTTCATATTTGCCATTCACACTCCTCTTATTTTCTTTAATGTCATAAAGAGAGGAAAGCTGTTATCTTCCTCTTGAATAAAGATATATCATTTTGCCCAATTTATTGTACATTTGAAATCTCGTCATGTTGCTGGATACTCAAGATTTCTTTTTTACTTTCCTTATAATGCAGACTGAACATAAAAATTTAAAATAAGATAATTCACTAATAAATTGAAGTGCATTGAAGTATAATCGCAATTTTAAAATATCGTCTGCTGTGATTCAGTACCATGGAGTTAGAAAGAAGGAGATAAAACTCCTACGGATGAACGCTTGAAAATGCCATAATGCTTTGAGAATTACATCTAAGTTTCGCTAGTGTTAGTAAAGAAGTCGCTATTTTTAGTTGACATAACAGGAAGTGGTAGTATTTAGTATATGTATTTTTGATTATTTTTAAATTAAGGGTTTCCTTATTCGGAGTAATTAATCCGTATTTTCTTCGTAGTTAAATTGAAAGGTAAAATAATTTGAATACGTCGGAATATTCTTTATTGTTTCAGTTCTAATTTGCATTGCGCTAATAATTTATTTTTACAATATTGGCAGTTTAAATAAATATTTTAGTCCTTTCGCCATAAAAATACATGCAATGAAGTGCTACTTATCTTATTCCATCGTCACCTGAATTATTGTTTCAAACGATATTGCTGTTTTCTTAATATGAAATATTAACTTTCTTACTTTTACCCCCATGCTGGTAAATCTTGAATTATTAAAATGTTTTGCAGCAGACGATATTTCTAATATATTTTGACGGTATATGAGTTCCATCCAACTTCAAAAAATTCTATTACTTCAAATTCTCTGTGTATTATATCATTTAATATGCTCGACTTTTCAATCACCCTGTAATATATAAAAAGTACCAATCTTTCCTTTTTTTTTTTGATTCAGACCGTTCGACCTACTCAACGCTGTAAGGTACCAGGACTGTGTAACTCAATTTAGACTAGAACTCCTACAACGCAGGCTGGCCTATGGCCGCCATTTTATAGCACATAGTGAGAAACGCCTTGGCAACAAAGAGTACAAACTATAGCGTCAGTCTCCTTGCTGACTTCAGTAGAAAGTACCTGTTTCGGCGCACTTATCGTCGACTGCGATACACTTATTTTATATATAACCGAGTTTCTTAAATACCTAGGGGCTTTTCTAATCATCTTATTAATTTTATTTTGCTTTGTGTCTATAGGGGGTCTAATTGAGTTTTAAAGGCATACCACCATACCGGCAACGCATATAGTAGCATTATGGAACGAATGACCGTTTTATAAAGTAAAATTTTAATTTGTTAGCTTATATTTCCGTTTTCTATAAGGAGTGCAGCATACCAGTTGCAATATCTGTTTTTTTGATGGTATTATTTATGTGTACTTTTCGGGTGAGCACTGGGCTACTCCACCCGTATACTCTTCAAGTTTTATTATGAAACAATTTTGGTAGAAAAGTGTAACGTTAAAATTTTATATCTGCAATAGCTGTGCGTTGGCATCTACGCTATACGCAAGTATGATTTTATTGCATGCACCGACAGCATGATCGCCCGGTGGAGTGACTGTAAATGCTACATCCAGACGTTTCATAGTCGATAATTTCGCTGTTTATGGTCTGATTTGGACAAAATAAACTGCATGCTATTTACCTATCAAAAATGTATAATTTCCCCAAAAAGAAACAGAAATTACTTTTAAAAAGCAGAAAAATGTCAAGCATTTCCCTTGGTACACATTGTACCATCGGTACACACTATACACATCAACATTTTCCCATTCAAAATATGCGAAAGTAGTGATGTGAGGTTTCACATCAATCTATAACGAGTAACAGAGTTACTCACTATTCTTTCGCTTTAATGTCATGGTATAATATGCTATACTTTTTGTAATAACTCCCAATGCTTGAATATTGCCTAAATTTTTGTTACTAAATCACCTTTTATTCTTTTTTAATGTAATGTCAGCATATTGTGGTAATCATGATTTAAGAAGTTTTTATTACATGTTTTTGAAATTTAGAAAATTTATTTGAATTAAAAGAACAAAAAAAAACTGATGTGGGCAACACATGACTTTCCTTATATAATGTAATGAATTTACTACTTTTACAGTAAAAAAAAAAACAGGTTTTTCTTATAGTAGATACTAATATTCTTTCCAAGATATTGAATTTTCGACAATTAGTCTTCATTTTTATTGATTTGGCGTCATTTTGATCCATTTGGCGAGATTTTCGTTAATTTGGCAAATTTCAAAAAGTCGCCAAGTTGGCGACATTTCACTAAATTCATCGCCAAGATCTCGCCAAGCGTTATGGACGAAGAAATAAGTTATTCTTACAGCAGTTAAATGACTATTGGCGTTCAAATACAAAAGTATTACTTAAAGTATCTTTTTTCATGAATGGAATGCGCTAGATTCACGAGAATGATGTCACCCAGTTGATCGCATGGTATTACATATGAAAAGTGAACATGTTTCTCAATAGGAAATGTTTTTTTTTATTTTATATGACTTCTAGATAATGTTTTTTAAAAATGTACACTATCTCGAGAACGGTTCGTGTTAGCGTTCTAAAATTTATGTCAATCGTTTTCTAATGAAAAATTACATAAGAAATGTCTACTTGCGTAACTTTATTAGCGGTTTTAATTTTTTGGCGTTTTTTCAAAATTTCAATTGAAAATTTAGGGGGGTTCTGAACATTCGATTGCGTATAAAAACAATAGGCTTCCAGTGTTAACGGATTTTCATTTTTGTACCAAATTTTGTTCGAATCGGTCCATTTGTTCGTCAGTTATCGTTTCCACAGACTCACTGACACATACTTTCACACACACACACACACACACACACACACACACACACACAGACATCACTTCAAAAATGCTCGATTCATGATCAGGGATGCTTGAAACGTGCTTTCGAATTTTCGACCCCGTCACAATACTTTCCTTATACATTACGTATATAAGGAAAGTAAAAATTATGTATCCAATGCTTCATTTGTCCTGTTGATTAACGAATTTCGATTTCAGAGGAGAAACTGTAAATCAAATTAAAGACAACTAACTTTAACATAAAAATAGATAGGTATATTGGTGTTATCAAATTAAAAAAAAGTTCTAAATTTTATGTGATTGCTATTTCTTGGTTAAATCGAGAGATTGTGCTGTGCTGCTCGTGGATAAAAGTAAAATTTTCACTATCTCGAGAACATGGCCTGATAACTGCGAAATAAAAGTATCTATTTGTTTTTGATTAAATGCACTTCCAAAGCAATCGTCGATTTAAAGATTGAGTTTACTGAAATACTACTTGAGTTACTCCCCCCCCCCCACCTAAAAATAAAAATTATTTATATATATATATATATATACTACGCATATTGTAAGCTACAAAAATCAAATATGACGATTAATGTTATTTAACCACAGAAAACATCAAGTTGCAAGTTTCTGCAGACAAAATTCATAATCGTCGTTAATTTCACAATCTAGTGACATTTTAACAAGTGTTATCCATTTGTGAGAAAAATAATAGCAGTAATAATTACACTGGAATTACTTCCAAGTAAAATAAAATAAAAAAAAACTGATGTGGGCAACACATGACTTTCCTTATATAATGTAATGAATTTACTTCTTTTACAGTAAAAAAATAGGTTTTTCTGATAGTAGGTACTAATATTCTTTCCAAGATATTGAATGTTCTACAATTAGTCGTCATTTTCATTGATTTAGCGTCATTTTGATCCATTTGGCGAGATTTTCGTTAATTTGGCAACATTTCAAAAAGTCGCCAAGTTGGCGACATTCCGCCAAATTCGTCGCCAAAATCTCGCCAAGCGTTATGGACGAAGAAATAATTTATTCTTACAGCAGATAAATGACTATTGGCGTTCAAATACAAAAGTATTACTTAAAGTATGTTTTTTCATGAATGGAGCGAGCTAGATCCACGAGAATGATATCACCCAATTTATCGCATGGTATTACATATGAAAAATGAACATGTTTCTCAATAGGAAATATTTTTTTTTTATTTTATATGACTATTTGATAATTTTTTTGAAAAATGTACAATATCTCGAGAGCGGTTCATGTTAGCGTTCTAAAATTTATGTCAATCGTTTTCTAATGAAAAATTACATAAGAAATGTCTATTTGCGTAACTTTATTAGCGGTTGTGATTTTTTGACGATTTCTTCAAAATTTCATTCGAAAATTTAGGGGGGTTCTGAACATTCGATTGCGTATAAAAACAATAGGCTTCCAGTGTTTACGGCGGATTGTGATTTTTGTGCCAAATTTTGTTCGAATCGGTCCATTAGTTCGTCAGTTATCTTCTCCACAGACTCACTGACACACACACACACACACACACACACACACACACACATACTTTCACACACACACACACACAGACATCACTTCAAAAATGTTTGATTCGTGATCAGGGATGCTTAAAACGTGCTCTCCCGTCGAAAACTCGAATTCGAATTTTCGACCCCGTCACAATACTTTCCTTATACATTATGTATATAAGGAAAGTAATAAGTACATTATATTTTTGCCTATTAAAGTCAGATACCAATGACTAGCGTTTGAGACTGTTATAGTCAGAGGTCGAGCTAGAATTTTCCCAAGAGAGTAAAAATACTCCCGGACTTGATTTGAAGGAGTATTTTTCATTTTAGAGGAGTAATTTTTAACAAATGTACAATTACCCTTAAATTTCCAGGTATTTATTAAATTTATTGTATCTCTATATATCGTTATTAGATAAATTTGCTAAAAATACTATGAAATGTATTCAATAACTTTACCTCTCACAATGGCT
Source organism: Amaurobius ferox (assembly GCA_951213105.1). Taxonomy (NCBI): domain Eukaryota; kingdom Metazoa; phylum Arthropoda; class Arachnida; order Araneae; family Amaurobiidae; genus Amaurobius; species Amaurobius ferox. The sequence goes on along the minus strand of OX578147.1, from coordinate 95,353,614 downwards.
CTTCATCAAAATCATTTTTATGACTGACACTTTTTGTAAAGCTGAAGAACTTGACTTACAAGTTTGTTTTTTATAGATGATAGAATTGTTAGTAATTCACATGATCAGAATTCGCATTTTGAGATATTCATAGTATTTTTTAGCAGTGATTGGACGGTTAGTGATTTTTAGTAACTGAAAATATTATAATAAGAATTACCAGTTTACCGAAATAATCTGTATATTTAGAATCAATATAAAGGTCTGGTACCTCACACAAATTGAGACTACATCCCTCTGTCTGGAGATGAAAGCTGTACATCTAATATACGAAGATTTCGTGTAAAGTTCTTTTAAAAACCTCAATGGTTTGGAACAAAAACCTCATGGAATAAATTACTTCAAAAGTAAAACAAGAAAGACCAATCATGCATAGAGCATTGATTATGAAACACTTTCCAACTGCAATGCAATTTTATTTAAACATCTCTAAAATACGATACATTCAGAGGTAATATTTTTAATATTATCACTACAATAATTTATTATATTCAATAACTTAAAACTTCATCGAAAAAAATGAACTTTGTTCAAATGACGTCTTTCAAATATAAATCGCCTGGCTCTCTATGTAAAAGCAGTAAATATTTCATTCATACACTTTTATTCCATTCCCTTCTTTCATCACAATACTACAATAATTTATTTTACTTTAAAACTTAAAACCATGGAGGTAAAAGTACTTTAACTCTATGTTTAAAACTTCATACAAAAAGTCTGCTATAAAATTGTCTACTATTCTATGTAAAATCAATGAATATTTCATTCATATAAGCTTTATTTCAGACTCCATAGCTAAATAATTTTGCATTGAAAATTCACTAATTCTTATACAATTCATCTTACAGCTTGATGTGTTTACATTTTGCATACGTTAAAATTATGCTTCGTTGCAGAATTAATCAAAGTTTGATGATCATTTAAACTCAAATATATTGTAATTGCGTTGTTTCAGAATACAGATGCACAGAAATTAAGCAAAAATAAGACGGTTTTAGGACGGATACAATACTAATTATAAGTTAAAAAGAACTTTAAAAATCACGATTTTGACATAAGATGGATGGCATATTTTATTTTGAAGTGGGTCACGTGATCTCTTTATATAATATGGGTGTAATTTTTATTTTTATTTTTAAATAAAAAATTACCGAATGTATTTTGCTGAAATTTTTTTATATTTTTTATGGGATAATTTGAATATTTCCTAAAACTTTCGAAGAAATTTGTGAGTTTATCTTAGCTTAAAAAATGCTGGAAAATTTAGGTCCCACAGGATTCAACGTATTTTATTTCTTCAACCCGGGTTAAATCCGAAACTAATTGGGTGATATTATTCATTTATATTCCTATAGGTCCCACAGACCGTCTGAACAACATACTAAAATTTCATTTTGATAAAGTCATTTTTACGGCAGTTATCGTGCGAACAGACAGACAGACAGACAGAATGAACATAAATACTTTTCAAATATGTTGTAAAGTGTTAAAAAGTAATTTATTCTATATTAGAAATCTGGTTATGTAGACAAATATTCATTTTTATGCATTAAGTATTTATAAAGCAGACGATATTCAATAACTCTGAGAAAGAAGCATTTAAAACAAGATTATTTATTTTGAGGACAATCTCTGCAATGTTGACAGATTTGTGAAGAGAAATTTTTTAAGAGTAGATGAAATTGAATATTGCTAAGTTTATAAATAACGTTTAAGAAGTGCATGCACAACACGTCCGATTATAAAAATCTGTGGGTAGCACATGACTTTCCTTGAAGACTTATGTTCACGTTCTCTTTATTTCTTTAAGAGTTCCTTAAAATGAGTTTAATTGCACAAAATAACACTGAATTTGTACCTCAATTTTTACTTTCCCTGCAATACATGGTAATGTATAGGGAAAGTATTGGAATCATGACCAAAATCGCAACTCGAGTTTTCGACGGATCTACACGTTTCGAGACTTCTAGAACACGAAAAAAACATTTTTAGCGTGACGTCTGTAAGTGCGTGTGTGTCTGTGTGAGTGTCTGTGCAGATTTTGTATCCACTCTAACTAAAAACGAATTGACCGAATTTTATAAAATTTGGTAAGTCACTTGTGGGGGAAACTAGTGCTGAATAGTTTTGGGTACGATTCGGGATAAAAGAACCCGCCTTTTTTTTGCGAAATGGCCCGCAAAAGTCTGTATCCACTCTAGCTGAAAAACTAATGAACCGAATTTCACAAAATTCGGTAGATAAGTCACTTACGGGTCACCCTGGTGCTGATAAGATTTTGGTAGGATTCGAAAAAAAAATAACCTGCCTTTTTTTGCAAAATGACCGGCAAAAATCGTCAAAATCTAAAATAAAAATCTACGTATGCTCAAATATATCCATTAAATGCTCGTTTTATACGTAATTTTTAGCGAAGGGAAGAATAAGACCATCCCATTGCTCTAGGACCAGCCGTAGAATATAGAAAGTCTAAAAGTTTAGAGAATTTCGGATTGCAAAAACACACTTTTTAGCACTCAACCAGCCTGTTTGTGTATTTTTAAAATTCAAAATCAGTCTACAAATATTGCATTGTGATACTGAAATTTTCATAAATTTATCATGACAATCTAGAAATTCATAAAATTCCGAATTTCATAAAATTTGGTAAGTAAATCACTTGTTGGCGAATCTGGTGCTGATTAGTTTTGGGTACGATTCGGGATAAAAGAACCCGCCGTTTTTGAGAAATGGCCCGCAAAAGCTTGTATCCACTCTAGCTGAAAATTTAGTGAACCGAATTTCACAAAATTTGGTAGATAAGTCACTTGTGGGACACCCTGGTGCTGATTAGATTTTGGTACGATTCGGAAAACAATAACCTGCCTTTTTTTGCAAAATGGCCCTCAAAAATCGCCAAAATTTATAATAAAAAACTGCGTATGCTGAAATATATCCATGAAATGTCTTTTTAATGCGCAATTTTTAACGAAGAAAAGAATAAGACCAACTCCATTACACTAGGACTAGCCGTTCTCGAGATATTTTAGTTTTTTCGTATTTTCTCTACGCCACCTTTGAAAATAAGTCCAGTTACCAAATGAGAACGAAAATTGAATTAAAAGTGAATTAAATTTAATTAAAATAAAGAGAACGTGGATATAAGTCTGCTGGGAAAGTCATGTGCTGCTCACATTAGATTTTTTACTTTCCCTAGACACACAGTGTAATGAATAGGGAAAATATTATGACGAGAACGAGAATATGAATTCAAGTTTTCTATGGAAGAGCAGGTCTCAAAAATTACAATCTGCGACTAACTGTGATTTAAACGCGATCAAATGTTCGGAAAACCAAATAATTTTTAAGTGATAGGAAAAATGAATAAAACTAATATATATAACTAATATATAAAACTAATAAAACTAATATATAAAACTAATTATATATAAAACTTAGTTTTATATATAATAAAACTAATATATAAAACTAATATATATATATATATATATATATTATATATCAAAATCACCATAGAATCAAAACCACGGCCATAATACCGATAATAGAAAAGAACAGCACCGGCCCAAATTCGAAGATTAACAAGAATTAAATTCATCTTCAGGTCTGAGTATTTAATTCTAATTAACCCAAATAAATGCCTGTTTCAGATTTGGCAATAGCACGAAAAACTGAAGATAAGACAAATTAGGAAATCCAGTATTACCATGAGGTAGGAACCTTTCTTCTTTCACTACGTGTAAGGGCGATCAACCGCAACAGTATGAAAAATATCGAGAAGCACCGGAATGAACATGACGAAATACAGTCTAGGAGGCAGAACAAACTTTCACAGCGACCCTCCCAGACCCTTCCAGTATATATAAATATATATATATATATATATATATATATATATATATATATATATATATATATATATATATATATATATATATATATATATATATATATATATATATGTATATATATATATATGTATATCAAAATTGCTCCTCCAGGAAAATATAATATTTGACAACGTACACGTCAATTTACAATACTATTCGAAATATTCCAAATTTTGAGATGGAAATGTTATGCAATTTTCTGCAAGGAATGCATAATATGTATAGTGCACACAGCAAACTAGATATTATGTAGCGTGATACACAGGAAATTCAGACTGTGTCAGGTTATAATTTTAAAAAATTTTTAAAAAATGCAACATTTAAAATATATTTGACATGTTAAGATTCCTAAGGCTACATAAGGAAATGGTTATTTTGTAATTAAACAATTCAGCATTATTAATAACTATCCTTTTATTGCACAACATAAATACAATGGATAATTTTAGCCAGATCAAAATTTCGTTACGATGCTAGTCGCCAGCGAAAGTTTAACTCGACGAAAAAGATGAGATCTTTATAAACCTTGGAGTCAGATAGATGGGAGAGAATATTACTACCTCTACCCTTTCGATCGTTGATCCCCCTTTTTTGGGTTATCATTGTATTTACAGTTTTATGCACTCGTCCTAAATCATACAATGCCTGAGAATGTCTTAATCAGTGGTTGCTAAAAAAAATATAGCATACGGAACATCTCAGAGATACAGAGTTTGTTGCTAAGCGCTCCCAAAACCGTGTTTGCACACACAATGGATTTGAGATGGGAGAGAAGGAACATGCAGAAGAGAGTAAGATAGAGATGAAAGAAGGAAAGTGGAGAAAGAAATAGAGAGAAGGGGAGAGGGAGAATGTGACAGAGAGAGAGAGAAAGAGAGATATATTTTATAGCTGCATAAGCATTCGTATTTCAGTTATAGTTCTTACATGTCACAGACGTACCCTACCCAAATATAGATACATGCACGAACTAACACCCACATATGAACTCACACATGCATTAACTCACATATACATACAGACAGAAAGGCATACAGAAAGAGAGAGACATATTTTCGAAAATATTTTAAATATATTCAGGAGATCATAAAGCTTGTTTTTCCGTAAAAGTCTCGAATCCGAAATTTTTTTAGTAAAACGATACATATTTAATATGATAGTTGAGATAATTTTAGCTGCCTAGTCCGAGTTGTCGACTGAAAATTTTGAGTGCTGATTTTAACTATTTTCTAAATGATGTAACGACCTACTGTCGTGTTGCATAACTATCTTTTAGAAGCAATTACAGACATCTGAATAATTCAGAGATTTCACTCATCGATTATTTAATTGCCCACGATCAAACCACCTTTCCATAAATCACTTTTAATGACTATCGTCCCTATAGGATCGATGGCCCCCAGTAACAGTTGTTTTTTCTCAGAGCTCAGCTGTTTTCATTATCGACATCACCCGATTTATCGTTCAAGCATGGGAAGATTGGAAAGCTATCTGATTATCTGCAACGGGTGAGATTCTCGGCAAATCACACAAAAGAGATTCCGTAAATAAAGGGTTGAGAAATAAGAAAATATTGGAGAAAACACTCGATGGTGCTTGAAGAAATGTATATATATATTTGAAGCATTCGTTATCATTGCTATCAGGAAACATATATCCCTGAGCTGTTGCTACTGTAAATTTATATATATATATATATATATATATATATATATATATATATATATATATATATACATATATATATATATATATATATATATATATATATATATATATATATACATATATATATATATATATATATATATATATATATATATATATATATATATATATATGTATATATATATATATATATATATATATACATATATATACATATATATATATATATATATATATATATATATATATATATATGTATGTATATATATATATATAAATATATATATATATATATATATATATATATATATATATATATATATATATATATATATATATATATATATATATATATATATATATAGTAAAAATATTAATTTTCTGGATTTAAATCTTTTTATTGATCCTTCTAATAGAATTGTTACTAATTTATATGATAAAAAAGACTTTTTTAATTTTAACATTAATAAAATCTTATCATTTAATTCCTGCAACTCGGTTCAATTGTTTAGAAATATTATACTTAATCAGCTTTTTAGATTTTATAGATTATCTGATAAAAAATTTCATGCTATGCATATAAATAATCTTAAAATTACCAGCAATTTATAGAAATATCCCTCGTATTACTTTCCTTATATACATAATGTATAAGGAAAGTATTGTGAAGGAGTCGAAAATTCGAATTCGAGTTTTCGACGGGAGAGCACGTTTCAAGCATCCCTGATCACGAATCGAACATTTTTGAAGTGATGTCTGTGTGTGTGTGTGTGAAAGTATGTGTGTGTGTGTGTGTATGAAAGTATATGTGTGTGTGTGTGTATGTGGGTGTCAGTGAGTCTGTGGAGACGATAACTGACGAACGAATGGACCGATTCGAACGAAATATGGTACAAAAATCACAATCCGTAAGCACTGGAAGCCTATTGTTTTTATACGCAATCGAATGTCCAGAATCCCCTAAATTTCCGAGTGAAATTTTGAAAAAATCGTCAAAAAATCAAAACCGCTAATAAAGTTACGCAAATAAACAATTCTTATGTAATTTTTCATTAGAAAACGATTGACTTAAATTTTAGAATGCTAACATGAACCGTTCTCGAGATATTGCACATTTTTCAAAAAAATTATCAAAAAGTTATATAAAATAAAAAAAATATTTCTTATTGAGAAACATGTTCACTTTTCATATGTAATACCATGCGATAAATTGGGTGACATCATTCTTGTAGATCTAGCTCGTTCCATTCATGAAAAAAGATACTTTGAGTAATACTTTTGTATTTGAACGCCAATAGTCATTTATCTGCTGTAAGAATAACTTATTTCTTCGTTAATAACGCTTGTCGTGATTTTGGCGGAATGTAGTCAACTTGGCGAAATTTTTTGTTGTTGCCAAATTAACAAAAATCTCGCAAAATTGCTAAAAATGACGCTAAATCAATGAAAACGACGACTCATAGAAGAAAATTCAATATCTTGGAAAGAATATAAGCATCTACTATAAGAATAAAAAAATTTTTAACTGTAAAAGTAGTAAATTCATTGCATTATATAAGGAAAGTCATGTGTTGCCCACATCAGATTTTTTAGTAAATGGTATAGTTAAAAAGTTTAGATTAGCTGGATTTTCATGAATTCTATTCATCTTATATTAGTCAGACTTCACATTTCTCTTGTATTAATAATATTTTTATTTTTACATCCTCTTAAACATAAGCCTTACTATTATTAGCCCTACTGTTTTGTGGCTCTTTTTGTATATTATTACTTTTTCTTACCTTTTCACATTACTGTTTTTCATTTTTTACGAATGGCAACAGTAGATCATTTCTTTTTTCTTTGCGAATGGGAACACTGGTCTCTTCATTCAGGGTTCCAGGGTTTGACTGGTTCGGGCATATGCAGTGCTTGTTTCAGGTATTCATGTTTTCTTTTATTTTTCCTTCTTTGTGTATGCTGCCCAAGTAGAAATAGTTTATAGATATAATCTATCTATTTCTTCAGAAATATACATATTTTGTGTCTGCTTCGTCAAAATACTTGGACCCGAAGAAGAGTTTTGCGAAGTGAACAAGTCCATTTTTTAAGGCCTAGCCCTTGTCCACGTATATAGCAATAATGCTTGATTTTTTATGTTTTTCTATTATCGGTTCTATACCATTGAAATTTGTTAGTTTTCTTTAATTTGATGACTCGTAATTTGTATTTTGTTCCATTTGATTGAAGATTTGTTGTTTTATACTTTTATTTTGTGGGTGTTTTAGAAAGTTGGTTTTTTCGAGTTGCAGCTTCTCACTTTTATTTCATTGGACTTTCAAACTATTATTATTATTATTATTATTATTATATATATATATATATATATATATATATATATATATGTATGCAATATTGTCTGAAATAGTCCATGGAAGAGACATTTTACGTACCAAAATCTACTTTATTACATGACATTTGAAACAGAGGTAGTTACATAGGCTGGCCGAGCTCCTGATTGTCGACCTGCTCTCACCGAATCTGAGTGCAGTTCTGCGTCGGTTTACACAATGTACAGTTACAGCACAGGGGGGAGGGATATGACGGTATGGGAAAGATGCTGCCTCCGCGTTCTTTAGGCTTTAAAAAATGTGATTGGGAAGTAGTTTCATATGAGAAAGTTTACGTAGAGATTAGTGATCATATATGGTATGGTCCAGGAAAAGAGGAAGTGTTGGCAGACTTTGTTAATATTAGTGGCGTGGGATAGATTTTAATACAGTTGCAATATGTGCTGGACATGAAATAGGAATTTGAAATAATTATTATGAAAGAAAATGCCGCGTTATTGGGAAATGCTTAAAATTTCTGTATCATATTTTTTTAGTCATAGAACCCATGGTATATATATATATATACCCATGGTATATATACATAGAACCCATTGTATATATACCCATGATATATATACATAGACCCATGGTATATATACATAGAAACCATGGTAATCATAGAACCCATGGTTCTTGACAAGCCAGAAGGTTGTTAAGCAATCAGACTTTTTTTCAGTTTTTTTATTTTTTGCCTCCTTTATCCAATATAAATAAAGTTTCAAGATAACCAGTGACAGTCACACGAAGTTGACTATTGTAAATAAATAAAAAGTATTTTATTAGTGATGATTTTGATTTCACCATGATTTTGATTTTATAAGTTTTAAAGAAGAAAATTATGTAGTACGAAATAAATATTATGTTGTGTAAATTAAAGCATGAGAAATGATGACAACACATATAAGAGGATCAATGACCCTGGCAGAGATCTATTAATGTAAACAAAAAGTAACTGATTCTGTGTTGAAGGTAAGCATTTTCATTTATAAATACTTTTACTTACCCCTTGTCATTGGTACTGGGATGAGGATATATCAATCACAATTGAGGATAAGCCCTTTTTAACTGGCAGTGTTATTGGATCAATGTAGGAATAGAAACTTCGATAGGAAATAATTGAAGAAAATAAAGATGAGTTGTGAAAGAATAAATGAAGAATAAGTAAGGAAATAAGACAGTTGGGAATATAGCGTAATTGAGAAATAATGAATAAACATATGAACTTTCTTTTTGGAGAAAAATGAATTGAAGATTTGAGCGAGATTTAAAATGTAAATGTTCGACGGATTTACACGTTTTGACACCTCTAGAATACGTCAAACCGATTTTTAGCGTAACGTCAGTGTGTGTGTGTCTGTGCAATGTATGTATCCACTTTGCCTCAAAAACTAATGGACCAAATTTCATAAAATTTGATAGGTATGTTATTTGTGGGTAACCCTGGTGCTGATTAGATTTTGGTACGATTCGGAATAAAATAACCTGCCTTTTTTTTAAAATGGCCCTTCAGGAACTGCCTAGTGGATAAAATTTTACAAAATTTGGTAGATAAGTCACATGTAGTAACCGGCCTTTTTTTTTCGAAATGACCTGCAAAAATCGTCAAAATCTAAAATAAAAACTACGTATTCTCAAATATATCAATTAAATGATAGTTTTAGACGTAATTTTTAACGATAAAAAGAATAAGACCAACTCCATTACACTAGAATTAGCCTTTCTCGAGATATTTTAGTTTTTTCGTATTTTCGCAACGCCATCTTTGAAAATAAATCCAGTTACCAAATGAGAACAAAAAGTGAGTTAAAAGTGAATTAAATTGGACTAAAATAAAGAGAACGTGAATATAAGTCTGCAGGGAAAGTCACGTGTTGCCCACATCAGATTTTTACTTTCCCTGCAATACATAGCAATGTATAGGGAAAATATTGGAATCTTGTCGAAAATCGCAACTCGAGTTTTCGACGAATCTATACGTTTTGGGACCTCTAGAATACTGTGCCGATTATTATTTTTGTTTATTAAAATTATAATTGTCAAAAATGCATTTTACATTAAATTAATCATTAATTTGTATATTAATTATACATGTAATATTTTCTAAAACTTACTGCTGTGTACATTGCGTGGGTGGCCGCAAAACCCACCCATTTTTGTGCTTAACGGGATACTAAGTTAACAAACTAAAAATAAGGTTAATAGTAAAGGAACAAACATTTATTTATCACATACTTAATTTACACTCTTTAGTTTACAAATTAAATAAGTATCATAATAGCGGAATACATTTCAAGTGTAGTTCGGGGGGTGTAATGCCAGATGAATTGATATTTGGTTGGAGCACTTGGTGGGATGCATTAATTAGCTTTTCTTTAAAAACACAAATTTAGACAAAGAGGTTATCCTCATATAGTTAATTGTACGGTACCTGATCTTCTTCCATATAACTTGGGTAACACCGATTCTTTGTCACACTTTACACTTGCAATACCAGATGAACATGAGCTCTCCTTCGAATTCCTATATCATAGACGCACACACAACTCTTAACACTGCTACAGCCGCTTACTCTTCACTAGTCCAACTCCCAACAGCCTGCCCTGACCAATTCTGACTCTCAACTTCGAGCAACTCTCACGTATATCCCTTTTTCGGTGGACGGTCTACGTGCTGGAATGTAGAGCTGAGGGCTAATCCGTAGACATGGGGTCGCCGTCTCGGTTGCCGCCAAACGGCTTAGCGTGGTATGTAAACATGGGGCGTGGTATGTAAGATATGGGCCACTTGTATACTATCGCCCACCTGCTTAGCGTGGGGATAATCCGCCCGCATTCCTGGTTCCATCATTTTAATCCTTCCAAATATTTAATACTTTACATTTCTGGCATTACAAATACGAAAGAACTATTTTTAGCGTGGCGTCTGTGTATGTGTCTATGTGTCTGTCTGTCTATCTGTCAGTGCAATGTATGTATCCATTCTAACTAAAAATCTAATTGACCGAATTTCATAAAACTTAGCAGGTAAGTCACTTCTGAGTGACACTGATGCTGATTAGATTTTGGTACGATTCAGGATAAAAGAACCTGTTTTTTTTTGTGAAATGGCTGGCAAAAATTGCCTATATCCACTCCAGCTGATAAACCAATAGACCAAATTTTTTAAATTTGGTAGATAAGTCACTTGTGAGTTATACTAATGCTGATTAGATTTTGGTGCTGTTCAGAAAAAAAGAACCTGCCTTTTTTGTGAAATAGCCCGCAAAAATCTTCCAAATCTAAAATGAAAGAACTACGTATCTTTAAATATATCAATTAAATGCGTGTTTTATCTCAAGGATCTCAAGGACGGGGTTAGTGGAGTGCCCAGGAGAGGAAGAGTTCCTCCCTTTAAACTCCAGACGAAAAGGAAAAGAGACAGAGAAAAAGGAAGTAGTAAAAGGTGAGTTAATCAACTAAGAGATGCTTGGGGGGGGGGGGGGGCGACCGAGGTCGTGCCCTTCCCCAAGTCTTCAGAAAACTGCGGTGTTGGGGCCCAAGCGGGATCCCAACAGAGAAGAATAAAGAGGGGGATAGACTGGGGGCGCCCCGAGGGGCGCAGGGCCTTGAGCCTTGAGCAAGAGTTGTGCCTAGCAGCAGAAGAGTTGTGAAAGCTTGTCAACGGAAAGCGAGTTCCCAAAAGCTAGGGAGGGGTACAGCAAACTAGAGTCTGCATCTAAAATAAGAGCACAAGACTAGGCTGGACGAGACCGCTTCTTAGGGCGGAAGAAGATATCTCCCACAGATCGTGCAAGCAACGACCGGGGGCGCTTTCGCGTCGCCGGATTACCAGCCCGATAGTGGGGGATACTGTCCAACGTAGGGTTGTTTACGCTTCTCAGACCTCCGTGAAATTTGAGAGAAAGTTTTTTGACATGTTCCAAAAAAGGCCTAATTCTGAGGTCTCTGTGCAGGACGTCTAGCTGGACGTAGTTCGGCAGATTAGCAAACATACGCAATGCGTTATTCTGGATGACTTGAAGCTTCCTAAGGTTAGTCTCCGCTGCGGTGCCCCAAACAGGGACTCCGTACGTCATAATGGGACGTATGTAGGACTTGTATAGCAATAACTTAGTGCGGGTTGACAGGCGGCTATTCCTAGCCAAAAGGGGGTGAAGCAGGGCGAGTGAAGACTTCACTTTCTTACTAATTTCAGAGATGTGAATTTTCCACGTTAATTTGGAATCAAGGTACACACCAAGGTACTTGTAACTGTTTTGCCAGGGAATGGGCTGGTTATTAAGAATAAGATTAGTGGAGCGGGTTTGCCGGGGGGAGGGGAAGGTGACAGCAGCACACTTACTAACGTTAACCTTGATACGCCATTTGATCAGCCATTGCGTCAGGTCGTTCAGATAACTTTGCAGGATGTTGTGCACGACTTGTGTCTGTTTGTGATGTGTGAACAGGGCTGTGTCATCAGCATAGAGGCCAAGGGTGACACCAGGGGACTGCGGAAGATCATTAATGTAAAGGTTGAACAGTTTGGGCCCAACAAGAGAACCTTGCGGGACCCCGCTGAGAACAATCCTGGGAGAGGAAAGTGCGTCGGAAACCCGAACGGCAAAACTTCGACCAGTCAGATAAGAGTGCAAGAGATGGATAAGATTTGGAGGAAAAGAGCGTTCGATAAGTTTAAACAGGAGCCCATGTATCCACACCTTATCGAACGCCTTTTGGAGATCAAGAAATACAATGGACGAGCTCTCGCGCTTGCTACGCGCCTCATGGACAAGCTCCACGACCCGCAGCAACTGGTGCTGAGTGGAATGTTTCTTCCTAAACCCATATTGTTCAGGAATAACAATATTCCTCAGGTCGCAGAACTCGTCCAGGCGACGCAGTATAACAAACTCGAAGAGCTTCGAGAGACCAGAGAGGAGAGAGATTGGACGGTAGTTGACCGGAAGAGAGGGGTCAAGACCTGGCTTGGGGAGGGGGGCAACAATGGCCACCTTCCAAGCCCCAGGAAAGTAATTGTGCCGGAGGAGGAGATTAAAGAGCTTGACGATGTAATTGTACAGTAAAGAAGGCAGGTTCTTCAACATCGTCGATGTGATACGATCCTTCCCAGGAGCTTTGTTCTTCTTGAGTTTTTGAATACGGGGCTGCAGTTCGCTGAAGGTGACATCTGTCAGTGTGTAAGGAATAGCTGTTGTGATGAACTGTTCAACCTTGGCGTCCACGATCGCAACCGTCCTAGGATCGATTACGTCGTGGTGTGGTTCAAACTGACTTCTAAGACTGTCCGCAAGCAGTTCAGCCTTCTGTGTGTGAGAGGTTGCCCTGGAGTTGGGACCTTAAAGGGTCGGAATGTGTGTTTTGCGCCTACGAAAACGTGAGGCTGCCCTCCAAATGGTGTTGTCAGCAGTCGTTAGGGACTCAACATATGTGTTCCATCGTGCACTTGTATAAGCTTTGATCCTGGACCTCACCTGAGATCTTGCAAAGTTAAGTTCAGTCTTGATGGCAGGGTCCCTGCTGACCTGCCAGTCTCTACGCAGAAGGTTGCGGATTTTGATCATCTCCCTGATGTCCTGAGGCAGTTTAAGGTGATCCACCCTGTTGCTCTTGGGCCGAGAGGATGCAGAGTAGGCATCTCGGATCATTTTCTCAAGATTTCCCACCTCTGCATCCAGTTGGTCCACAGTGTTGGCAACGGGGGGTGGGGGGAGCTCCTCAGCGAGGAGTTCTTTGAACTTTCTCCAGTTCGTACTCAGCTTAGCAGGCTTGCTCAGGCAGAAGCTGTCCAGTTCTATGGTGTAAACAATGGGGAGATGATCAGAAGGAAGTTCGTTAAAGGCCTCCATGCAATAGGTATAAGGCATGTTGCTGGTGACCGCAAAGTCAAGCACATTGTCACAGTGAGTGGGATCACTCGGTGCAACAATCTCCAAGTTCCTCTCGTCGGTCCAGCGTTTGAGCCGGCGGCCGCGAGGGTTGGCGAAAGGGCAGTTCCAGGCGGGGTGCTTGGCATTGAAGTCACCAGCGACTATTGCATGGGGCGAGATCTTGAAAAGAGACTGCAGGTCAGAGATGACAGAGTTGACAGTGGCTCTCGGTTGAAAATAGCCCGACACAATGGTGATCACAGGATTGTTAGGCAGGGCGAGTTGAACGATGGTAGCCTCTCCCTCCGACATGGGGGGGAGGGGAGGCGAGAGTGCGGAATGCCGCAGCGAACGTAGATTGCTGTGCCACCTGCGGGGCGATTGCTAACTAGAGGCCTGTCGTCATTGTATAAGTCATAGTTAGCAATCTTGCAAGATTTCCCTGGACTGTAGTGGGTCTCTTGGACCAAGAACAAATCTAAGTTATATGCTATACAGAAGTCCCTAGCTTCACTGATTTTACCTCTAAGTCCATTGGCATTCCAGATGCCAATGGTAAGATCCTTCAAGTTCCTAGCAAAAAAACCCATGGCCAGGGGGGGGGCTAAGGTTGGCTTACAAGAGCGAAGACGCTCTCATATATAATATTGACTTTATCTATTTCGGTAGGAGCAGACCGAAGGGCAGGTAGGGCATTCTTAAATGCCCTGCTAGTGACATCCATTCCGAATCTGTCTTCGAAACGGAAGAGATAATTTAGGAAGTCATCAGAGTCAGCATAGTTAGTGTGCGCTCCTTTAGGTGCTGGTAATTTTGAGTTGACATTTTCAGTCTTTTTGGGCGCCTCACTGCGTCCGGCTGTAGCGTTCGCGTTGGAGCGAAGCGGGTTGACAAACTTTCCGGAGGAGGTAGAATTCAAGGGGGGGGGGGGGTTTGAATTTAGGGAACTTTGGGCATTTACGGTAGGAGGCGGGATGCTCTCCTCCACAGTTTACACATTTGCAGGGGGTTTCAAATGGCTTCTGACAATCTTTGGTTAAATGGGGTTGCGCACATTTCACGCAGTTAGGGGGGAGATGGCAGCCGTTGCTTGTGTGAAAATACGACTGGCAACGGAAACACTGGACGACTTGCCTAGGTCCTCTGTACTTTTCCACTTGGATAATTATATTAAATAGGCTGGTAAGGGAATAGATTTTCTCGTTAACTGGATTTTTGGCGATCTGCACGTAGAACAACGGCATGTTGATCCTGTTGGACTTGGGGCCCTTCGCCAACTGGGTGACACTAATTGGTCTGAGCCCCAAGCACTCCAACTCGTGGGATATGTCCGTTGTGTCCGTGCAGATCGGGAGGCCACGGATAACAACTTTTAAGGGTTTCTGGTCGTCCAGCAGGTAAGACTTGAATTCTACCTTCTTTTCTATTAAAAACCTTTGCACAGCTATATACTCATCACGTGTGCTAACATGCACTTTTAGAAAATCACCTGCATTAGTTAGTTTACTAGATAATTTTTTGGCAATTTTAGTTAAGTCTGCGAGGAGCTGAGACCAATTTGTGGTCACAGCGACGAAGAAGGGGGGAGGGCGGCGTTCCTTTTTAGGAGCGTCGGTGACAACATCCTTAACATTATGGTTATCAGGCGCCGGAATGTCCGGGTCTGGAAGAGAATCAGTTTGAGGGGCGGGGTTATTAGTAAGCATAGCAGTTTTCCTGCTGGCAGTGTGCCGTTTAGGCGGCTGCTGAAAGCCCTCATCATCAGCACCACGTGGGTGCTTTTTAGAGCTGCTAGGCACATTATAAATCTCATCAGATGCATTTACATTACTATTATTAACATTAAGATTGCCTGAGTTGACATAATTAGACACTTTAGAGTTTACATTACTGGGATTAACATTTTTAGAAATGACATTACTATGCACATTAGAGCTGGCATTGCTGGAGATTACATTTCTGGTGTCCGTAAGAGACTGAGTGGCAGAGGAAGGGATAGAAGAAGCAGAATAACTGCCAGAGGGGGGCCTCCGACAGGTCTCGCCGTATGCAGGAAGGTTGAATTGTTGCACAAGTCCATTTAAGAGTCCTTCGGAGTGGGCCAGGCTGCCCAAGATTTCTTCTTTACCTTGGGTGTTGGGAAGCAGTCTGAGGCTGTAGTTTAGCTTCTTAATCAGCTTCCTAAGGTTGTCAGCAGCAGTCCTTGGGTCGTTAAGAAATTCAGTAAGGGTGTCGTCAATTTCGTTAGCGGTAAAATCCATATTTGCAGTTGCAGTATCCATATTAGAAGTAGAAGTATCCAAAATCACAGCGGGAATATCCGAATTCACAGAAGAAATGTCACCACGTGGGAATCAATCGGGTCAGGCATAGTCACTTCACGTCGCGGCTGCGACGCCATAGCACGGGGCACCAACAAAGCACAAGCACAGACACACGCCGACACTAGGAAAAGCACGGGAGGGTCACTCACAAATCCGCGGCGACAGGGCCGATGAAATGCTTGTTTTATGCGTAATTTTTGATGATGAAAAAAATAAGACCAATTATACTAGGACTAGTCGTTCTCGAGATATTTAGTTTTTTTCGCATTTTCGCTACGCCACCTTTGAAAATAAGCCCAGTTACGAAATAAAAACGAAAACTGAATTAAAAGTGCAAATTCAGTATTATTGAAAATAATTATGGATGCTATTTTGTTCAATTAAACTCAATGAATTATTGAAGAAATAAAGAGAATGTGAATATAAGTTTGCAGGGAAAGTCATATGCTGCCTACATCAGATTTTTGGATTTATGAGGACCTGAAGATTTAAAGTAAATTAAGTTGTCAAATGAAACAAGGATGTAATAAAAAGGCTATTTGGATATAATATCAGTGAAATATCCATATTATTTTCTGCTATTAAATTCAATTTAATGCATAATAAAAAAAATGAATTTGAATCTGCAGAAAAAGTCATGTGCTGACCACATCAGATTTTTTTTTATTTAGTAACTTGACATTTTTTTAGAGGCGGTATAACAAAAATGCAAAAAAAAAAAAAAAATCCCGCAAATATCTCGAGAACGGTTAGTTCTAGAGTAATGGGATTGGTCTTATTCTTTTCCGCGTCAAAAATGACGTATGAAATAAGTATTTAATTGCCCCATTTAAGCATGCGTAGTCTATTACTTTAGATTTTGTCAATTTTTGCGGGCCAATTCGTAAAAAAAATGCAGGTTTTTCTACCAAAATCTAATCAGCACCAAGGGATCTCCCAAGTTAGTTGTCTACCAAATTTTGTAAAATTATTTTAATTAGTTTTTTACCTAGAATAGATACATGAGATTTTTGCAGGCCATTTCGTGAAAAAAAAAAAAAAAAAAAAAAAACGGCGTTGTTTTATTTACCCCGAATCGTATCAAAATCTAATCAGCACCAAGGGTCGTACACAAGTGACTTACCGATACAATTTTGTACAATTTGGTCCATTAGTTTTTGAGTTAGTGTGGATACATAGATTGGACAGACAGACAGACACACACACACACAGACGTCAGACTAAAAATAGTGTTTTCGTGTTCTAGAGGTCCCAAAACATGTACATCCATCGAAAACTCGAGTTGCGATTTTCAACACGATTCCAATTCTTTTCCTAAACATTACCATGTATTGCAGGGAAAGTAAAAAAATCCAATGTAACACTTTATTTTCTCCAGTATTTATGTTATGTAGAATGATTCTTAAAATATCAGTTAACACTGCTTGAAGCAATATCAGTACTCAAGTGAAAATGAAATTCGATTTTCCAATAGACAAAACAAATTATGATTATTTTACGAATTTCAAAGTTACTTATCTAATCTTTCGTAACGGAATATTGACAATGAATGACAGAATAATCTTTTGTTTGTTCAGAGCTTCAAAAATTGCTAAAGTATTGGAAAATTTCAAGTGCAAGTGCAAGTGCACTCTTGGAGAACATTTCGTAACTCTAGAAAATTTTCATCAACCCTGCTGAATCAGTAAAGCGATAAGAGGGGCATTGACAACCAGGGAAATGGTCGATATTTTATCTGAAATAATTTAAAAGTCTTGCCACAAAATTTACCTGAAATTGCAATCACAATTTGATAAATAGGCTTTAAAAATGTAACAAAAATATTTCTTATAAAACAAGAAAGATCAATCATGCTTAAAGCATTGATTGAAACACTTTCCAACTTCAATGCAATTTTATTTAAAAAAGTCGAAAATGCAATACATTCCTCGGTAATATTTTAAAACTTATCACGATACTACATTTATTTATTATATTTGGAAACTTAAACCTTCATTGAAAAAAATGAACTTCATTCAAAAGACGGCATTGAAATATAAATTGCGTGGTTTAAATATCTCTAAAATGTAATACATTCCACGGTAATATTTTTAAATCTATCATAATACTACGATAATTTATTATATTTGAAAACTTCATCGAAAACAACTGAAATTAATTCAAATGACGTCATAGAAAAAATAACACGCCTGGATCTCTCTATAAAAGCAGGATTTCATTCATAACTTTCTCCATTTCATTCATCACAATATTATAATAATTTATTTTATTTAAAAATTAAGACCATGGAGCTACAATTCATAAACTTTATGCTTAAAACTTCATCGAAAAATATCGTCCTTCTGTTTATAAAATCAATTAATATTTCATTCATATCAGCCATGCAGACTCCATGGACTGAATTATTTTGTGTTAAAGAAATACAGTAAATCTAATACAACTCATTCTACATATTTTGCTGTTTACATTTTACATAGGTGAAAAATAGGCTTAATTGTAGAAATAATCAAATTTGAATGAGAATTTAAACTCAAATATATTGTCATTGTGTTGTTTTAGTATGTAGATGCACAGAATTTAAGCAGAAATAAAGTAGTTTTAGGATGGATACAACACTCAATATGAATTAAAAAGAACTTTAAAAAATCACGAATTTGAAACAAGATGGATGCCATATCTCATTTTGAAGTGGGTCATGTGATCGTTTCATATCATGGTCACGTGATCGTTTCATATAAGATGTGTAATTATTATTTTAATTTTTATTTAAAAAACTACTGAATATATTTAGCTGAATTTTTTTTAATATATTTTATGGAACAATTGGACTATTACCTAAAATTTTCGAAGCAATTTGTGAATTTTAAATCCGCTTAAAAAATGTTAGAAAAATTAGGTCCCATAGGGCTCAATATATTTCATTTTTTCAACCCGGGTTCAATCCAAAACTAATTGGGTGATATTATTCATTTATATTCCCATAGGTCCTACAGACCGTCTGAACAACATACTAAAATTTCATTTTGATTAAGTCATTTTTACGGCAGTTATCGTGCTAACGGACAGACAGACAGACAGACAGACAGACAGAATGAACAAAGTCATAAACACTTTTCAACTTTGTTGTAAAGTGTTAAAAAGTCATAAACACTTTTCAACTTTGTTGTAAAGTGTTAATAACAAGACAGAGGATTTGCTCTTTCATAACTCACCTTAAAAATTGCGATTTGTTACTTTCCTTGCAATACATGGTAATATATAGGGAAAGTATTGGAATCATGTCGAAAATCGCAACTCGAGTTTTCGACGGATCTACACGTTTCAAGACCTCTAGAATACGAAAATCCATTTTTAGCGTGACGTCTGTGTGTGTGTGTCGGTGTGTCTGTCTGTGCAGATTTTGTATCCACTCTAACTAAAAAATAATTGACCGAATTTCACAAAATTTGGTAGATAAGTCACTTGTGGGACACCCTGGTGCTGATTAGATTTTGGTACGCTTCAAAAAAAAATAACCTGCCTTTTTTTGCGAAATGGCTAGCAAAAATTGTCAAAATCTAAAGTAAAAACTACGTATGCTTAAATATATCCATTAAATGGTAGTTTTGCATGTAATTTTTAATGAAGAAAATAATAAGATCAACCCCATTACACTAGGACTAGCCGTTCTCGAGATATTTTAGTTTTTTCGTATTTTCTCTACTCCACCTTTGAAAATAAGTTCAGTTACCAAACGAGAACGAAAATCGAATTAAAAGTGAATTAAATTTAATTAAAATAAAGAGAACATGGATATAAGTCTGCAGGGAAAGTCATGTGCTGCCCACATCAGATTTTTAATATTGTTACAACGTATCCTCTGGAATCTTGGGTGTATGCTCATGACACAGGAATGAGTCCAAATTTTTTGATAACTTACACGTTTATTTACAAGCACAAATAAACAGGAACAATATACAGTCAAACAGCACTTAAATGCTCCACTAATTAAAAAGGATAACTGATATATTCTCAAAACATTGCTGAAAGTAATTTCACAAAACAGCCGCTAAAATTCTCAATTCATTGGTGAAAGTGACGTTTCACTGTAGCTCATATCTCGTCAACTGCTCTCCGACTGAGTGGTGATTTCTTTTATAGAAGCTTCTGGAAATCTCTAATATCTCGTAGAATATTGAATATTTTGGGGTGCTTCTCGAACCTTCGGGAAGACGCCAAATATCGTCAAATTGGCGATAAATCACTAAATCTGACAACCCTTCTTCGATCTTCGGCATTCTGGCAATCACATAGTCTCACGTCATTGGAAAGGATGCCTGTACGGATGTTTTTACGGCTGCTAGTTGAAAGAGACGAAAGTAAGGAAGAGGTAATTGGACTCCAAGGCATTTTACAAGTTTGCAACAATATATGCTCCTTATAGGCCCGAACCGACAGAAAAAGCTTTAATAAATTTCTGGTGTATGTTTTAGTCAGTTCATTTAGTTTCCAAAATCATTAGTTTCATTTTTATGTAATTAATTCGGCTTTTAATGAAGTTAGTTTATTTAGGTTCTAAAACTAGGTTTTCCATATTATTTTATATTATTTATATACGTGCGTATATAAGTAATAAATAATAATATGGAAATAATGAATTATAATAAATAATAATATTATAATAAATAATAATATGAAATAATAAGGTATACGTATTTTTTATTATTTATTTCGTGTCTGTAGTCTTATTTATCGAGACATTTTTTTTCCCGGCGTAATTTCAGCTCTTTTGACTCCTCCTATTTGTTAACTTTGTTTTATTCCTTTTTGGTTCTTTTTGTTTGATTTTTCTAGTTTCCGCTTTGGCAACATTTTTCTTCCAAGTTAAGAGAATCTCTTGTTAGCAAACGCTTTCCTCCTTTACTGGAATGTTTGCACTGTCTAGGCCAGGCTATCCTTGAGGAGGCTTATTTTGCCTCCAAAATAGTTTGCTCTACCTAAACATTTTTACTTTCTGACACAATTGTAAAAAGAACGTGTGGCTTTCCTGATAACTTTTGAATTAGAGATTTAGCCGAAAATGTTTAAAGCCTTTCAAATATATTTCAAACTTTTTCGAAAATATGTCCATTTGAATATGTCTGTCTCTCTCATTGCGTGGATACAATCACTCAAACACGATTGCACATATCTGAAATTTTATCTGTAGACACATTGCGTGAAAAACGTATTATGTGGGCAGCATATAACTTTCCCTACATTATGCACCGACTCAATTTCTTTCATAGCAAATGGAATGATGTTTTTGGCTTTAAATTGTACATTAGCACTGGACCAAATAAATTTATATTTCCAACGAATCTAACGTCACAATTAACAACTATAAGCAACTGTAACTAAATATACACGAAAATGCAGGAGCATTTAATTAATATCCCGTGAAATAAATGACCACTGGTGAATTGTTTGGTGTCAAAATTTATTACAGAATGTGCCTTCCTTTGTTAATGGAATAAGCTAGATCCACGAGAATGATATTAGGAGATTTCTCGCGTGACTTTGTATATGAGAAGTGAACATTTTGTACGAAATTTACTACATTTTTAATTTTATGTAATTTTTTTTATAAATTTCCTTGATAAAAAGGTTGAATATATCCTTTAGAATGATGCGAAAATGTGCGGATTCATTTTGTTCCTTTAGGTACAACCCTTTCCCGATCTTCCTGAAACAAAGTGGCACTTTGAATTGTGCCACTTTTTGTCGCCCAAATAATTCACAATTTTAAAATTTTTATTTTGGAATTGTGTTCCTGTTCCCGATTAGCGTTACCTAAAAATACTGCTCTGGGAATATTTAATCTTCAGTTATGTTATTATTACTTTCCTTATATACATAATGTATAAGGAAAGTATTGTGACGGGGTCGAAAATTCGAATTCGAGTTTTCGAGGACACGTTTCAAACATCCCTGATCAGGAATTGAACATTTTTGAGGTGATGTCTGTGTGTATGTGTGTGAAAGTATGTGTGTGTGTGTGTGTGAAAGTATGTGTGTGTGTGTGTGTGTGAAAGTATGTGTGTGTGTGTGTATGTCAGTGAGTCTGTGGACACGATATCTCACGAACGAATGGAGCAATTCGAATGAAATTGGATACAAAAATCACAATCCGTGAATACTGGAAGCTTATTGTTCTAAAACACAACCGAAAGTTCAGACCCCCCCCCCCCCCCCTAAATTTTCATGTGAAATTTTGAAAAAAATCACAACCTTTAATAAAGTTACGCAAATAGACATTTCTTATGTAATTTTTCCTTAGAAAACGATTGACATAAACTTCAAAACGCTAGCATGAACCGTTCTCGAGATATTGCACATTTTTCAAATAAATTTATCAAAAAATCTCATAAATTAAAAAAAAATATTAACTCTTAAGAAAAATGTTCACGTTTCATATGTAATATCATGCGATAAATTGGGTGACATCATTCTCGTGGATTTAACTCATTCCATTCACGAGAAAAGATACTTTGAGTAATACTTTTGTATTTGAACGCCAATAGTCATTTATCTGCTGTAAGAATAACTTATTTCTCCGTCCATAACGCCTGGCGAGATTTTGTTGACGAATTTAGCAGAATGTCGCCAATTTGGCGACATTTTAAAATGTTGCCAAATTAACGAAAATCTCGCCAAATGGTTAAAAATGACGCTAAATCAATAAAAATGACGACTAATTGAAGAAAATTTAATATCTTGGAAATAACGTAAGTATCTACTATAAGAATAACATTTTTTATCTGTAAAAGTTGTAAATGCATTGCATTATATATGGAAAGTTATGTGCTGCCCACATCAGATTTTTTTGTTATTTAATTTTCCAATGTTTTCTACGAACTCTGGAGTGGTATTCTTCATGATTGATTCGATTCAAAACTGTGTTTTGTAACTACGGAATTGTCATTCCTCATGGTATTCTTCATTCGATCCTTGTGTTACTCCAAATATGGTATTAATTCAAATTCGCAATTTTTTGAGTTATGATGTTATTGTAGCTGACGTGCGATATGTGTATGTAAAGATATAATATTCTTAATATTCATAATTATCTTAATATTCTAAATATTCTTATAATATTCTTAATTACAATTATATTTTAAATAATTCATCTCTATCTCGATATACTCATATTATTGATTTAGGTGTCACTTTCGATTATACTTTTAACTTTCAGAGACATATCGATACTATTATTACAAGAAAGATCAATCATGCTTAAAGCATTGATTATGAAACACTTTCCAACTTCAATGCAATTTTATTTAAACATCTCTAAAATGCAATACATTCCTCGGTAATATTTTAAAACTTATCACAATACTACATTAATTTATTATATTTGAAAACTTAAACCTTCATCGAAAAAAATGAACTTCATTAAAATAACGTCATTGAATTATAAATTGCCTAGTTTAAACATCTCTAAAATGCGATACATTCCTCGGAAATATTTTTAAAACTATCATAATACTACGATAATTTATTATATTTGAAAACTTCATCGAAAACAACTGAAATTCATTCAAATGACGTCATAGAAAAAATAACACGTCTGGATCTCTCTATAAAAACAGCATTTCATTCATAACATTTTCCCATTCATGTCATTCATCAGAATACCATAATAATTTATTTTATTTAAAAATTAAGACCATGGAGTTACACGTAATTAAACTCTATGCGTAAAACTTCATCGAAAAAAATCGTCCTTCTGTTTTTTAAAATCAATGAATATTTGATTCATATCAGCTATGCAGACTCCATGAACTAAATGATTTTGTCTTAAAGAAATACAGGAATTCTAATACAACTCATTCTACATATTTTGCTGTTTACATTTTACATAGGTGAAAAATAGGCTTAGTTGTAGAAATAATCAAATTTAGATGAGCATTTAAACTCAAATATATTGTCATTGCGTTGTTTCAGTATGTAGATGCACAGAATTTAAGCAAAAATAAAGTAGTTTTAGGACGGATACAACACTCAATATGAATTATAAAGAACTTAAAAAAATCACGATTTTGAGACAAGATGGATGCCATATATCATTTTGAAGTGGATCATGTGATCGTTTCATATCATGGTCACGTGATCGTTTCATATAAGAGGTGTAATTATTATTTTAATTTTTATTTAAAAAACTACTGAATATATTTCGCTGAATTTTTTTTTATATATTTTACGGAACAATTTGAATATTACCTAAAATTTTCGAAGCAATTTGTGAAATTTAAATCCGCTTAAAAAATGTTTGAAAAATTAGTTCCCATAGGGCTCAATGTATTTCATTTTTTCTACCCGGGTTCAATCCAAAACTAATTGGGTGATATTATTCATTTATATTCCCATAGGTCTTACAGACCGTTTGAACAACATACTAAAATTTCATTTTGATTAAGTCATTTTTACGGCAGTTATCGTGCTAACGGACAGACAGACAGACAGACAGACAGATTGAACAAAGTCATAAACACTTTTCAACTTTGTTGTAAAGTGTTAAAAAGCCTGTTTCAATGCGCTTGACATGTTTACTAAGTATTCTTGTATCCTATGTTCTGTACTTTTTAATTTCTTGTGTGGCTACTGTAACTGGATTTCATCTGTAGTTGCTGCGGAAATTGAATAAAATAAAATAAATAAATAAATAAATAAAATAGAAAGTAAAAACAACTAGAACGGCACATAATTTTTTTATCTAGTCTGTAATTAAAATTCTGGAAGAATTTTAAGATTTCAATAGCATTAATTCCTATCGGAACATGATAACTCATAGAACAATAGTAGTGGTTCAGCTAATGCGAACTTAAGGGTGTTTTATAAGCTATAAATGCAAATAATATTAATATTGTATATCAGGCGAATGCAACTAATCTTTGGTCTGTCCCATACAGGAGGGCCAAGCAGCCCAATCAACCACTTGGGCCCTCATTGTTTGTGGACGGGCTGAATTTTGTACGCTGGTTTTATTAAATATCTTTGCAGTTTTTTAAAGATTCATATACTGCATTATATCTAATCCAACGTCAAAAAAGTATGACTGTATAATGAGCTGTATAATATGACTGTATGACAGAGCCGGATTATCCATTGGGGCAAGGTGGCTTTGGGCCCGGGAATCGTGAACAAATGCCCCCAAAATAATGTTGCCAAGGGGCCCGAAATTCTATGCCAGAAACTACAGTGAAAAGACGTGTAATGAAACAATATTTGTTTTTAGGCTTGTAAAAAGGAAGATAAATAAATTGTCGGATAACCGATCTTTCGAATTTGGAACGTTTTACTGTAGTATTTGTTCACACGGAACCTTTCATGGAAGTTCGCTTAGGGCCTCGGAAAACCTCGGGATTCTCTGCTGGTCCCACATCAGTTGCTTACAAAAAAAAAAAAAAAAAGAAAAAAAAAGAGCGGATTATTTTTAACACTTTCTAACATAGTTAAAAAGTGTTTATAACTTCGATCATTCTGTCTGTCTGTTCGTACAATACAATATATTTTTATTTTAAATTATCCCTAAACTTTCTTTATTTCTACAACGCTACAACGCTTGATCTTAACGCTGAACTACAGTATACAGAATGTAAACAAATCAAGCGATTGTAAGATGAGTTGTATAAGAATTGTGGAATTTTTTCACGCAAAATTATTCAGCTCTGGAGTCTGGAACACAAGGTAGGTTCAAAAAGTTCGGAAACGGTGCTGATATCTCCAACCCTGATTGGAGGAGAGGGGAACTATTTTACCGTGGCATAGAGGCACATGTAACGCGAGATGTGAAAAGGAAGAGGTCCGCAGTGCAGGGTTTTTCCAGACAATGCGTGTCAGTGAACTGTAGTCGTTCGTGTTCGTCGAAAACGGAAATGGCGTTTGAAGAACATTGAACCTGCTGCAGTAGGTGCAATGTTTCTGTTGGCGATTTCCCCAAACGCTGGCATAATTTGATATTCGCACGTTGTTCTTCAAACGCCATTTCCATTTTCGACGAACGCGAATGACTACAGTTCACTAACACGCATTGTCTGGAAAAACACCTGCTTCTTCCTTTTCACATCTCGCGTCACATGTGCCTCTACGCCACGGTAAAATAGTTCCCCTTTCCTCCAATCAAGGTTGGAGATATCAATACCGTCTCCGAACTTTTTTATCCAACCTTGTATAAGTAATATGGATGAAATATTCATTGATTTTTAATAGAGAGGCAGACAATTTCTAATTAGGTGACGTCATTTGAATAAAGTTCATTTTGTGTAACTAGCATTGCCTTTGTCAACGAAGTTTTAGGTTTTCAAGTAGTAGTACTGTGATAATTTTAAAAAATATCATCGCTGAATGCATCACATTTTAAAGAGGTATAAATAAAATTGCATTTAAGTTGGAAAGTGTTTCATAATCAGTGCTTTATGCGTGATTGATATTTCTTGCTTAATTAAAAGCGACAGGAAGTTCATAAAATAGATACAATGTTTCGTATTCTAATATTGATTATAGGATAAAAGTGGGGAACGTGATTGTATGAGACAATCAAGTGGAGACTCGCACTAAATATTTTTTACACAGCAGTGAAACTTACTTTGCAGCGTAGACTACTTATTAACTAAATGGATTTAATGAATTTTCCTGCAAGTAATTTGTTATTCCGAAAAAATTTCCTCCGCTCATTAAATAAAGGAAAACTATTAAATGCAATAAATCGGCATTCTAATTTCCTTATTTGAGAAATTCAGGATGTATTTTCACAAAAGGCGGGTTATATATTATTGAGACTGTTTCTAATCCCGCCAAATGTGTTTTTTCATTAGAAAGCATTTAGATATATTTTGTATTGCACATTCAACAAGGAAATGATCTGCAATAATTAACTAGCTGTAATGCATTCGCAGTAAGTAATTTTCCGCCTATCGTAATTAGAAAGCGGTTTAATGTGTTCAACACATCATTTCCCTACAGATTAATAATTTTCGATAATGTGGGAAAACAAGAATATGTTATTATTGAAAATGCATTATTAGTTTTTCTTACATACGTAGTATAATATACAAGGAAAGTGTTGTGATGAAGTCAAAAATTGGAATTCGAGTTTTCGACGGGAAAGCACGTTTTAAGCATCCCTGAATACGAATCGTTACACTATATATATATATATATATATATATATATATATATATATATATATATATATATATATATATATATATATATATATATATATGTATATATATATATATATATTTATATATATATATATATATATATATATATATATATATATATATATATATATTAAAATTGTTGTAATATTTCCAAATACTTTACTCATCCGCTATCAAACTTAGTGTTAGTTTTTGAAAACGTTTTACAATTGCTGATTGATCAATTAACTCTACAA
Source organism: Amaurobius ferox (assembly GCA_951213105.1). Taxonomy (NCBI): domain Eukaryota; kingdom Metazoa; phylum Arthropoda; class Arachnida; order Araneae; family Amaurobiidae; genus Amaurobius; species Amaurobius ferox. The sequence continues at coordinate 95,326,027 of OX578147.1, read as the reverse complement.
AACAATGGTCACATATGTAAATGCACTGTCCTAACATTTCAGATCATTATACTAAACATTATAATAAGGTATAGCACAGTGGTGTGTAATAGAAAAATTAGTAATTGGCAAAATTACAGGTACAAAGCCCCTTCTCCTGGCTTGACGCGCATTGTGAACTTGCAAGAGAATGCAAAAAGCAGAAAAACAACGTAGAAAGACTAATGATTGGAGTAAAGTCGTTAGCAGCACCTAACTAAAATGTGGAAACGTAGGACAAAATCACACTTAAATGTAAAAACCGAAAAAGAGTATTCACTAGATCATGGACGTTCTGAAGGGCCATTCCTGGCTCGGAGATACTGTAAGGAACTATATTTCTGTCTGCATACTGTAATTATTATTACAGAAATTACATACATACATACACACACACATATATATAATGTGTGTGTGTGTGGAGACGCGATAACATACGAAGAAATGGAGAGTATGGAATAAAATCTGTAACGATTACTACGAGCAGTGAGTGCTAGACCTCTATTGACTTTAAACGCAATCAAATTATTTGTTCTGTTTGTTTTCTAAATAAAATTAAATTACATATAAAATAATTATTCATTTAGTGATTATTCATTATTGAATGTTCCCATTTTTCACTATTTTGCAAACATCTATCCGGAATTTTCTGAAGGTTTGATCGTTTTTAAAATCAGTAGGATTCCAGCATTCGGTTATTATAATAATCGCACCAAATTGTTCTCGAAACGCTCTATTCGTTCGTGAAATATCGCGCTCTCTCACCGACACATATGAACACATATATATACGTACATGCACATGCATCACCTCAAAAAGATTCGATTCGAGTTCAGGAATGTAAATCCGACTGAAACTTGAATTTGGATTTTTGAACCCATCACAATTCTTTCCATTATGCATTATTTCCTATCCGTTATTTCATTATATTATGCAAGTATGAAAAGTAAGAAGAGTAAAGTTAAGCACATGAAAGAAATATTTGGATTTTGAATTATAAGTATTCATTGATTAGAACTCAAACCATCCATTTTATATAATAAATTTTAGTTTCTAAAGATTAAAAGCATTTAATATATGGACTATGTATATAGCTTCAAAATAGTTTTGCATGTTGTCATTAGGAAAAGCGCCAAATGTTAATGCCAATTCAACTCCAAAAATAGTGTTATGTGTAGTTTTTACATCATGCTGCAGAGGAAGTAAAGTCATTGTGATTTGTAAAGACAGTCATATGCTGTTACATTTTAATTTTTATTATGAAATTAAAATAGTCAAAAAACCTTGCTGTTCGAACCGGGATTCAAACCGGATCCTCGTACTGGCCAGCCGGTGCTCTACCATTGAGCTACGAAGACGGAATTGCAAGTTTTTATCCTGTTTTTATCCTCTACAAAATACCTCTTTAGCCACAGTATAAATAGTTGTTTCAAAGTAATTAACGGTTCCAAAGGCAAAAAACAGCCTCATCCGAAACCAGTTGATACTTTGACTTTGAATTAACTGTTTGTGCTGTTACTATGTATTTCAATTTGGGATTATTTTCGATGATTGTTCCAGCGAAATTTTATATTTATTTATTTTATTTCATTATCTGGCAAACAGATCTTAAGTGTCCCTTTCTCTTTTTCTTTATCATTAACAACCGTGGTTCTTTATCGCTATTCGCGAAAGTTTGCTATTCACACTTTCACCTTTGTGATATTTTCCAGAGCATATCGTAAAGTTAAAATTAACTGGGGTACGGCTCAACTCGACATAACAGAATTCCTTTTTAAGTAGCTTAATACTTTTTCAAATTTTGTCAGAAAATTTTCTAAAAATATGTTCCCAAATTATCACAATGTAATCCTTCATTTTAAAGGATAAGAAAAAAATCTTTCGGTTGATACGAAGTTCGACAATGTACCTACCCTCTTGGGGGGAAAAACCTGCTTCTAATGACGTCACGATGATAATAATGTCACGAACATAAAAATATGAGAACTGGAATTGAAACATTTGCTTATGCGTAACATTTTATAAATTTATTCATGAAAAATTTGCAAGCATACTGATAGAGTTTCATTTAATTAAAAGTATTATTAAAATTATAGTACACTCAAACCTGCTTTTGTGCGGTCTTTTTTGGGCGATTTTTTATTTGTGCGATTTTTTTTGTGCGGTATATGAAAATTTCAATCAAATTGGAACATGACAGCAGATAAAATCTATGCAGGACTCCAACTTTGCCATAAATTAGAATGTCATTTTCTTGCAATCGATGCCAATTCTGAAAGAACTTTAAAATTCCAAAAGGAGCTTCAATCTTGTATATCTGGCTACCGAGACATATACAAGCGTCTGGTGAAACAACAGTCGTCGCAAAAACTGATCACCGACTACATGGTAACTGAAAAAAAGTCAACTCTAAGCGAGTGCGAGGTAGTATCTTCAAGTGACGAAAGCGATTTTGAACCAGTTTACCACAAGAAAGTTCGCGTATTGTCAGACTACGAAGGATGATGGTTATACGTTTTGAAAAGTTTCGTATGTGTAAAATAAGTACATATGTAAATAAAATATTTAAAAATGTTCGCATGTGTATTTTCTAAATCAGATTCCAAAAGGTTTGGCGAGATTCCAAGTAGCTGCCAAGCCTCGTGTCTTGATTTCGTTTAAAAAAGCAATTCCTAGTTATTTCGTAAGGTTTTGAGTTATTTTCTACGTGAGACTTTTTTTATGCGGTCCCCATTCACCGCATAAAAAAAATACTTTTTAATTGTGTTGCGAAAACTATTTTTGATGGCTACTCGTCAAGTTTTGTGCGATTTTTTTTATGCGTTTTCTTTTATGCGGCTCCTATCCACCGCACAAAAATATGTTTGAGTGTATATAAAACTATCAGTGGTGTTGCAGTGTATGAAACAATATTATTAACAATAATATTGAGTGTTAACTTATAATTTCTATGGTTAAATGTTTTCTAGGGTAGAGCGAAGCTAGTTGTCTCAGTTTTTACCTTTTCAATGTTCACTTCTTTATATAAACATAAACCAAACTTTCTCCTCAACATTCCCAACTTTCATCTCTTCACTAATAATAGAAAAATTCGGAAGATCCATATAGCTGGCAAATAATCATTTTAATTTTTAAGGACAGAACAATAAGTGTGACACTTTGCTCTGATTGCAAATCCGTTGTCGCAACTCTTAAGTCAGTTGTTGCAACTCTTAAGTCAGTTGTCGCAACTCTTAAGTCAGTTGTCGCAACTCTGTTAAGAGCTTCCTTGACTCAAAAATTTGTATTTCTGAAAAGAAAACAGACATTTTCCAGCTTTTTTTTTCATACTTATAGAATCCTCTTAAAGTGGGGAGATATGTTCTCAAAGTAAGGATCGTGTTCCCATTACGAATAACATCATTTATAGACCCCTTTCATATCTAATGCGAGCTCTAAATTTAAACCGTGTGGTAGGACTTATATCGTTTTATCTCTATAAAGGTTCTCAAAATTGAAGAGTATATCAAGTTTTTTTTATGCTATTTAGAGCTATCTTAGTCCTTACCGAGGCCCCCTAGGAAAAAGTAAATTCTAGTGCCCCTTATGTCTTATGGTACTTTTATAGTAAATATATGGTATATTGACCACGGAGGATAAGCCTAGAGCATTGGATTACTTTACCTATGATCAAACATGGCCCTGCTGCCATTGCAGACATCGGTTATTCCACGCAGACAAATCCATAATTAGCGCAAAATCGATTCATCAATAGTGTTACCTGCAATGGAAGCGAGATTTTTCTATCAGTAAATAAATCTCAAGGAAAACGCTTAGTGCACAGCAACTAAAATTTTTAACCTATAACATATGTAAGAATAACCTCAAGATGTAACCCAATGAAAAATCTTTTATCACATCTATGAGCCGCCAAAATTAAGATAGCCGTTGAATAGTTAAGATTCCGAATTGCTTCAGAAAGGTTGTGATCCCATTCCAAATAGAATATTTCTCACGCCATGTCCACGTGGGCGGTTAGTGATATTCCCATCAGCCAATTTCTGACGTACCTGAATCAAACTGATTGATTCCTTCTAGATGATTCACGGTTGGCTCAAAATGCTTTTACCTCATTTCGTTATCATTCACTTGGTACTCATTTTCTTTATCGTCCTCGTATTCCATGTTCCATCACCCATACTTGGGACGATAAGAATAAGATAAGGCACCAATTAAGGAGTTGGAGAGTTGGTGAGATCTTGCCTGGGGAAGGGGGGGGGGGGAGTATGAATAAAAAATATATCGTACAGCCTCGCAATCTGAAGGGTGCCGAAAATAGAAACCAACAGTCGCGTGGTAACAGCGGGCGTTCACTTGACAAGGCCATTTAGTGTCATTTACAGCAGCTGGCCGAACTTTTTATGTTCCGACGGTGTTTTTAAGTCCTCACTTCTTTCAAACTTCGATGGAACGTCGGTTTCGCGCGTTTTCTCAGAGTTACATTCTTACAATAACTCTTTACTGCTAAGTATCGTCTGCTAATTTTTTACGTTTCGATTTGAAGATATTTGTGAAAATAGTTGCATTCCCAAGCAATTGGTGTTTTTTGAAGCCAAATGAGCTGTAAAAAGTTGGGATTTTCTAAGATAAGAAAGTTATTACACACATTTTTAAAACTTTTGAAGATGATCCATTAGGCATAGCGTGTAATTTAATTAGTCCGATGATTTGGTATAGAAATATACTTATAATTATTATTTACAGGGCTCAATTTTGTGGTAATCTCTTTTTACAACAAGAATATATGGTTTTGTAATAGAAAGTGTAATAAAGCAGGCTGTATTTTATTTTTATAATTTTAGTACAATATAACGGATGTAAGGGAATAACCAATAGAGTAAAAAAAAACTAAAAATGAGATTGTGATGGCATTTTGACTTCTATAGGTAATTAAATAAGGCAAGTTGTAAAGGTAAACAGCCTACTGAAGTGAGATTTTAAAATTTGGTTGCAGTGGAAATACCAACAGGCGAGAGAATAGTAAATAATTAATCACCAATGCTATTGTCGTTTCAGCACGCATTAAATAATCTGAACAGCACGCATTAAATAATCTGATGTGGGCGGCATATGACTTACCCTGCAGACTCAAATTCACTTTCTCTTTCATGATGCATTCAATTGAGTTTAATTGCCCAAAATGGCAAGGATACTTATTTGATATATCAAATTTACTCTTTTAATACATCTTATTTTCAATTTCGCAGAATTACGTATTTTAGCATTTTACGGGCCGAGTTCAATCATGAGCACAGCCAGGTTAGGTCGGATAAAAGTATAAACTTTTGATTCTTGCAGATCTCTAGTTTGAATCGCAACATTTTGCTGTGGGAAGCAGTGTTAAATTATACGCAACTAAGAAAAATTCACTTTTATGGTCTATGCCTCATGCAGGGTCATCTTAACCCCTTTTGGGGACCATTAGGTAAAAGTAAATCCTAGGGTCCCTCCCATAAATCTTTTATAATAAAAAAGTTAGATTGAGCACGGAAAATGGACCCTCAAACTTCACGGGCCCCAAGAATTTACCAGCTTTGTCTGATATGTGGGTCACCACACGTCAGGTATTGACGCTACATGGACCGATCTCGTAAAGTGGAGTAAATAAAGAAATACATAATACCAGTAATTAAAATGAAGAGGCTTAATTTTAAACAATAACAAAGAATTTATTTCATTAAGATAAAACCTTATTTAATATTTGATAAAGTCAACAATTCCACAATGAATGTGTAATAATTCCAGAACTCGTAATAACTCATTTAATTTTACAATCATGCAACAAAACCATTATAATTAACACACCGTGCCATTCCTACTTTACCTATAGGATAAAATGTCTCACATACAATATTTCAATTCATATACTGAAAAATCTCCTTTATCAATATCTGCCTTACGTGTGACATACATTTCACACTTGCATAATTAAATTCAATAAACCCTTTTATCACTCCTAACACTATTCTTAATCAATAGAGAGAGCATACTGAACAATTGACCTTCGTGCAAAATACATGTAAAGAAATTGCCTACCTCGGACATTGCCGTCGACCCGAACTTGTCATCGGCAGGAAGCGGACTTCTCCGATCGGCTCCGTGTCTTATCGTCGCGCTCTTGCGACCACCTTTTAGCACCGTACAAAATCAACTCCTCTTCGATTTTTCAAATTTTAAAAGTTTAAGTCTCTCTTCATCTCTCCCCTCTCTCTTAGGCCCCCAGACTCTCATTGGTTCCGTAAATATAAAACTCCGCCTTTCGGCAGTCTAACTGGCTGAAGCCCCCCCCCCCCCCTTGAAATATCAGATCTTTGAGTATTGTCTTTTTTTGTGCAGAAAGTTCTCACGGACATTTTCCCATGTCCACCTGGAAATTAATTGACCTCTCGGGTCAGGGAGTTCAACCCCTTCCGTCTGATATAGCACCAAGTGCTGACGTGAATACGAGAAGCACCCTTTTTCATTCTCGAAGTACGTCCGGTCCAGCTGTGTCCAAGGGAACGTTATATAAATTGTCTCGCTGTATGAGGGACCATCTTCTTAGGTCCACTTCCACTTTCAAAATAGCAATGTTATATTGGGAATTGAAAATTACAATATAACATTGTCTACGATCAATAACGGACTTGACCTTATGGATAACACATGCATGCGCTTGATAAAAAGAGTTGGACATTCTGTCTATATTGTGTATAGACAGAATGTCCACAGTAGATATGCGTATGTTATGATAACATACAGTGGAACATTTTTTTTAAACGCACAAAACTGTTCGGGCAATCGTAAACTTCACAAGTGCGCAGTGGATGTAAAGTGATTAAATCTTAATGAAATTAAGGGAGAGTGGTTGAAAATTGATTTGATTATTTATTTTCAGATAAAGGAATATTTTAATGGTAATACAAGCATGCATCTTTTTTCCCCGATTGTACACTAAATATCCTTGTCAAGTGAACACTGGCTGTTACTATGTGACTAATAACTAGTGAATTCAATACCAGGACAAAATTAAATACCAGTATTCTGGTATTTTTGAGTTTCAAAACCCTGAAACTGGTATTGATATCGTTATTTCTGAATTTTCAAATATTAGTATATTGCTCACAGAAAAAAATTGCAGAAAATTTTAGGATACTAACGATTAAGTAACAGTAAACAAAATTTATACTGTAACTTAATTTTAAAGAAATAGGTTTTTTTTTACCTATCTAATTTATGGTGGTTGCCGTTTTCCCTTGGCCTTAGGATCTTTTCTGTTGTTGTTGTTGTTGTTCCGGGCGCTTTGCTGAGCGATCGGAGGTGATTCCAATTTGAGGACACCGGGGTGGTCTGGCGGATGGTCCTTCCGCCGCTGGTCCAGACCGCTGGGTGCCGTATGTCCGGCTTTGCTGTCACATCGAGGCATCATCACTCCGATTGCCTTTGGGCGAGGCGGTTTTCCAGTTTGACTTACCTATCTAATTAAAGAGAATGAATGAAATGAAAAATCTTAAAGTAATAAAATAATAATTATAACATTAGTAACCGTTTCGACCCACAAAATGCTACATTTCCGACAAAAACAATAAAAACATTCACCGCCCAAAGATAAATGATTAAAAAATATAAGCCAATTATGTCCTACTGTAACCTTATATACACAATAGGTTACCGTATATGCGAACCCCTTCCCCCTATTTCTCGGCCTTAGTGGGGTAAATAAAATATCCGGATCTATTTTAAGTTCTGTACTATAGTCGATTCTATATGCAAAGATTCAGCCTTTTACATAACATGGTGATTTCTGAAGCGTCCAGAAAGACAAAATCATGTTGGACATTGTTTAAGAGGTGATATTTTATAAAGCCCCTTTAAGGTTCATGGATACTTACTGAATCAGGATATAATGGACACTTTGGATAATGAAAAAATTACTTCAACAAAGCTAAAATAATTCTACAAAAGAATTTCTAAACGCTCTCAACTTTCAGAAAGATACTGGCTTTTGATAAATGTAATGCATCAGCGAATTTTACTCTTTAAGTACATCAAATGCAATCTTAAATATATCAATTCATAGAAATATTTATAGACGATGCAAAAATATCTAAATTTCATAAATCCTTCATTATTATATAAATTGATACCATTAGTTTTCAACGATGGTCTAATAAAAAATGGCAAGCTGAAGCTGCAGGTCATGAACTTTTGCTTTTTGGAAAGCGATAAGCTTATAGGTAATATTATAGTCCAAGGATAGAACTTTTACACACGTGTACTTCATTAATGAAGTGAACTTTATATCTTATAACTATTTTGTTACCAATTAATTCTTTACGATAACGGATGATGCATATAATAAGTCATGGAACTCCATTCGTTGATAATAAAACCTAATGCCAAAGATAGCTACTACGTGGAATAAAGATGAAACGCCATGCATAAAATGAACTTCATATCTGGCAACTCTATTTTCATACCAATTAATTCCATATGTTAACAGACGATGTATTTAAAAAGTCATGGAACTTTTGTTTGCTGATAATACAACCTGGGATCAAAGATTGATGCCACGTGAAATATTCGTTTAGCTCATGGAACAAAATGTTTATCTCGCATGTTCATGTTTCCGTCACTTAATTATAACTGCTGACAGTTTTCAGTCTGAAAGAAAGCTAAGTGATATTTACAGTCAGCATATAAAAAAAGGATGTATTCGAACCCCCTACCCTTGAACTTGAGGTTGCATCATTTGTTGACACAGCAAGAAAATTCAAAAGGAGACAAGTTCTAACGATTGGCTTGCGGTCGATGTCCGATTGCTTGTGTGGCGATTGGATTATGATGGTCCATGTAAGATCAGGCACTTAAGAAGTTCCTGAGAAAGCGATTTAACACACTTTACTCCCACACTAATGAGCACTTAGTAGTCCCTTGACCGTCTGGAACTATTGTGATAAGATTGGTAATCGATCACGCTTAATACTTGGACGATTCTAAGAAAATAGAAGTTTTTATACGGATCATAGCAGGTAGTTTACAGATATAAAATTCATGGAAAGAACAATTGGATTCACCTATATGCTATTTGAATAAAATTGATTGGAAATGTAACATTTACATTAGTATAATCAGATTATTATTTATTTTCTAATTTCTCAAAATCTTTTTTGTTATAATTCGATTCCATATACCACTGGCATCCAGAATTTTTGCCATCTGCAGTGTTAAATAAAAGTTATTTTATATAGTTGAACATAATTCCCCCTGAATTCTTTGATATTTACCTTAATCAAGTCATAGTTTATTGCATCGAAAGATTGTTAAGTAAAAAATCTGATGTGGGCAACACATGACTTTCCTTATATAATGCAATGAATTTACTACTTTTATAGTAAAAAAAATAGGTTTTTCTTATAGTAGATACTTATATTCTTTCCAAGATATTGAATTTTCGACAATAAGTCGTTATTTTCATTGATTTAGCGTCATTTTTATCTATTTGACGAGATTTTCGTTAATTTGACAGCATTTCAAAAAGTCGCCAAGTTGACGACATTCCACCAAATTCGTCGCCAAAATCTCGCCAAGCTATACTGACGGAGAAATAAGTTATTCTTATAGCAGATAAATGACTATTGGCGTTCAAATACAAAAGTATTACTTGAAGTATCTTTTTTCATGAATGGAACGAACTAGATCCACGAGAATGATGTCACCAAATTTATCGCATGGTATTACATATGAAAAGTGAACATGTTTCACAATAGGAAATATATTTTTTTATTTTATATGACTTTTTGATAATTTTTTTTTTAAAATTTGCAATATCTCGAGAACGGTTCATGTTAGAGTTTTAAAATTTATGTTAATCGTTTTCTAATGAAAAATTACATAAGAAATGTCTATTTGCGTAACTTTATTAGCGGTTTTGATTTTTTGACGATTTTTTCAAAATTTCACTCGAAAATTTAGGAGAGTTCTGAACATTCGATTACGTTTAAAAACAATAGACTTCCAGTGTTTACGGATTGTGATTTTTGTACCAAATTTTGTTCGAATCGGTTCATTCGTTCGTCAGTTATCGTCTCCACAGACTCACTGACACACACACACACACACACACACACACACACACATACTTTCATACACACACACACACACACAGACATCACTTCAAAAATGTTTGATTCGCGATCGAGGATGCTTGAAACGTGCTCTCCCGTCGAAAACTCGAATTCGAATTTCCGACCCCGTCACAATACTTTCCATTTTACTTCCTATACTTCCTATTTTCAATATATTTTTACATTATGTATATAAGGAAAGTAAAAATATCCATTGTAGGTACAAATGCTATCACATAGTAGAATCACAATCATTCCAAGACATTTCTATCCAATGGTAAATTTGGTAGAGAGGGATAATTGAATTGCAAGACTTACGTTAGATCATTAGATCCAATACAGTCTGGAAGAATTTTGATTTCATAATTTTGATATGGAAATTCAGTTTACTTTGATGAAAAAAAAAAGAAATAATATTAAAAAGTTACTGGTGTTATCCCGAATGTTTATGAGAAAATCAAATTATACTAGCAAATGTCAAGATTGTCTGTATTGGCATGTCAACTGGATCATATTGTACTGAACATATTATATGACTCATACTGTTTTATATCTTCTAAAATCGACATCTGAGCCAAACATGCGCTTTCTAGACGGAACTTTGTGCTAATCTTTGAAAATATAGTATTTCTGTTTTTATGATTTTTTTATTGAAACCGTAAATGGTAGTAAGTGTAACAAACAGAGCCAAAATTGTCATTCAAGAAATGTTAGACAATTTTTTATTTAAATGAAACTTTAGAAAATTTGGGAAATAAAAGAGGTCATTAATAAAGAGTAAATCCGGGAGAGATAGCCAAACCCCTTAAATTAAAGATGTTACTAGATGGTGTTGCAAGGAGGTAAACCTGCAATAGTCTATGCTGTTTCAATTTAGACAAACTGGCCTTAATATCCAACCAATACTTTTCAATATATTTTTAGATTAATAAAAGCTTAAAGTTTAAGTTGGGAGTTTTTGAAAGCGAAAATACATTTCCCGGTAAGTACATTATTATTAGAGTTGTGCTTTAATAGTTGTATTAATAGGTTAAATTTTTTAGATTGTTAAAAGCTTTAAGCTTAAGATCAGGATTTTATTAAGTAACGTAGAAAAAAATTTTTTGAAGCGGAAAATATATTTGCAGGTAACTACATTATTATTAGCGTTACTGATTTAATATTTGTATCTTTAAGATCTACAATGGATGAACTATGGATGAAACATAAACTCCTAAATGTTCGCCAATTTTTGCTGAATAATAAAATTGGCGCTGTACATCTCCCGAACAAATCGAAATAAATGGCGAATTTTCAATAGTGAATTTTTAGTGTGTTTGTAAAACAGTCATTTTTTCTCGTTTAGCCTGTCTACTTGTTCTCCTTTATTATTCAGGTGTTTCTAGCTTCTTACGGGTGGTCGAATCGACAAGAAATTTTAAATACGGGTACTTCTCATAATAAGTGCAAGATTTTAGATTTTTCTTAAACGTTGATATGTTTGCATCTTCATTTGAGCGCACAATAACTTTGAAAGAAATGTTGCTCAGAAAAAATGTTAAGGACACGAGTACAAAAATTAATGTGAAAAGAAAGAACACCGTCTTAAAGCATGAATTTTTTTTTTCAAAAAACAAAAGAAACTTCCGATTTCTTTAAGTTCCGAGTTAGATGTAAGATATCTTTGGAAAACATTCAAGTAATTTAGTTGATGAATTTGGCAGCAATGAATGGGTAGGCTGTGGGGATGACATACAGCGTGGCAAAAATGAGAAGAAAAAATATTGGCTCTGGTGGTGTTAGTTTTTTTCGCTGGATGCATAAAACCTTTACTGTGCATGTCAATTTTTGTAAGAAATGTGGCAAATGAAGTGTCAAGATGAAACAGAAAACAACCTAAATCTGGAAATGGTTTTTAGTTTTATAAATTTTGATTTGTGATGATGGCCCTCTATCCCATATCACTTGGGATTGATGGCCATAAGTGTATTTTTATTTTGTTAGAAAGTACTGCTAATTCATACCGTATTGAATGAAATTTTTGTTCGGTATTAATGCACGTTTTGTGACTATAGTAAGTAAAAATCTGATGTGGGCAACACATGACTTTCCTTATATAATGAAATGAATTTACTACTTTTACAGTAAAATAAATAGGTTTTTCTTCTAGTAGATACTAATATCCTTTCCAAGATATTGAATTTTCGACAGTTAGTCGTCATTTTCATTGATTTATCCTCATTTTTATCCATTTTGCGAGATTTTCGTTAATTTGGCAACATTTCAAAAAGTCGCTAAGTTGGCGACATTCCGCCAATTTCGTCGTCAAAATCTCGCCAAGCGTTATGGACGAAGAAATAAGTTATTCTTACAGCAGATAAATTGGCGTTCAAATGCAAAAGTATTACTCAAAGTATATTTTTTCATGAATGGAACGAGCTAGATCCACGAGAATGATGTCACCCAATTTATCGCATGATATTATATATGAAAAGTGAACATGTTTCCCAATAGGAAACATTTTTTTTTTCTATTTTATATGACTTTTTGATAATTTTTTTGAAAAATGTGCAATATCTCGAGAACGGTTCATGTTAGCGTTCTAAAATTTATGTCAATCGTTTTCTAATGAAAAATTACATAAAAAATGTCTATTTACGTAAATTTATTATTGGTTTTGATTTTTTGACGATTTTTTCAAAATTTCATTCGAAAATTTAGGGGGGTTCTGAACATTCGATTGCCTATAAAAACAATAGGCTTCCAGTGTTTATAGATTGTGATTTTTGTACCAAATTTGGTTCGAATCGGTCCATTCGTTCGTCAGTTATCGTCTCCACAGACCCACTGACACACACACACACACACACACACACACACACATACTTTCACACACACACACACACAGACATCACTTCAAAAATGTTTGATTCGTGATCAGGAATGCTTGAAACGTGCTCTCCCGTCGAAAACTCGAATTCGAATTTTCGACCCCGTCACAATACTTTCCTTATACATTATGTATATAAGGAAAGTAAAAATTCATTTGGAAAAGAGTTCCTCAAAAATATAAAATCAGGAAAACGGTGACCATCTTTCCCCGACTTGATATTTCTGCAGAGATTTGCTAAGCAATATTATCTCTAAGCGCCCACCTATAAATAAGATTTCGGAACATATAAAGTTTATGTTCTCAAATTGGATTAATATACGTATTTATGTTTACAGTCAAGTGACACATTTAGACGTCATGAATTGGATTCTTCTACAAACTTATCTTGACGACAAAAGCCATAAAGATTTTGTGACACTTGGGGAAAACTGCAGAGAAACGGAAAACTACAGAGAACTTCACACAAGAGAAACGGAAAACTACAGAGAACGTCATGCAGAAAAACGTTAATAACGTTAATAAACGTTATAAATTAAGATTTATAGTATCTTCTTTGAACGTTTTGATAATCTGGCGGTAAATATACCGTTAAAATTCTCATCAAAGTTCCGAAAAATAAGGACGCCTGTTTGCTTAAAGAACCGAAATTATGCATTTTTGTGGTCAAACCATAGGAAACAATTATTTAGGAAGAAGTCAATGTCTTAACAAAGTATTACGGGAATCACTGCAGATCATTGAATATTCTAAATTTTTTCAAACATGTTACTAATGATACTGAAGTCGTTGAAGATGGGAAAATGGGAGAAAAGTCTACATTATATGTTTTTTTAATTTAAATGGCCTTATAAATAGTAATTTTGTATCATTTCCAACATTTAATGATTATTATTTTTACTTTATCACACTATGTATACTATAGGGAAAGTATTGTTTTCACGAAAATTTTCGAATGAGATTCTGATGCCAATATATGTTTTGAGACCTCCTGAACACATTTTGACTATTTTTGGAGAGATGTCCGTCTGTCAGTATGTCTGTGGTCGATTTCTTATGTACACGATGGCAGCCACAAATATTAACGGATTTTCACAAAACTTTATATCAAACTTTGTTATAAAAAATCTAGACCTAGTTAGAATTTTTGTAAATTCGAGCGAAAACTTCGAAATTTTATATTTTTTTAACATATTAGCATACGACAAAATTTTACATAATCATGCATAAAATGGTTTATCATTTATGGTTCAATGATCACAAGACTTAATAGTTTCAACCATTGTTGTGAAAAATAACCGCAATACAATATTTTATTGTGATGTTATTAGCCTTCTTGGGAGGGGGGTAAGTTACCCTCCGGGGGGGGGGGGTACATTTTCAAGTATGGTGTCAATCGAAAGATTTTATCAAGCCCTTTAAATCGAAGGGTAACACGCTATATTTGCAATCATTTAGACCCATGATAGCGATTTTTCAAATTTTTTCATGTAAAATTTGAGAAAAATATGAGAAAGTCGAGTTGGCCCACACTCGAGTTAATTTTATATACTGTGCTTACATTATCATTTACAGAACCTCAAAATTATTTTAAGTGTATTTTAACAAGAATAACTGTTTTTCTTTTTCTTCTTTAAAAATGTTGCATTTTGATTATTCTTGGTGTCAAAACTAACTTCTTCACATCAATAAAGTGAAAAATTATCATTCTTCAATATTCAAAACTAAATATTATTATGTTACAATGGTTCAGTTCTGTTTTTTGTAGTTAAATTTACCTTGATGAATCACCTTAATTTGCATAATAAAGACAATTACAATAAAAAAAGTTTTTAGGTTTTTCAGTTATCCTCAGATTGAGTAAAATGTCGAAAATAGAGAATGCTTGTTTTTAAGTTACCCCCCCCCCCCCACCCCACCCCGCCATGTATATATATACTGACAAGCATGTTTGTTTGTTACTCTCTAAAATAGCTTTATACTGTGGTGCTCTTTAAAAAAATTGATTTGAACAAACGTATGAAAAGAAGTTACATATCCCCGATTTAGAGATTCATAAAATTCCCACACACAGATAATTTTCGTTTTTTCCAGTGCAGTTATTGGCTATTCGGTGCTGAAGAACGCTAACTAATACAAACCCGATCGACTGATGCCGTCCATTAGAGGGAGTGCGAGTCCATAAATATTTAAAATAAATCTCCCAAACTGCTGCAAAAAATAATTAAAAAATAAAATTTTCGTTACGAACACAGCACATAATAAATTAATAATGCAATTATCAATCGGTTTCGGAGATACAAAATCTCCCTCTTCAGGTTAAAAAGACAGAGCAACCACATCAACAAAAGTAGACGCCTTCTTGCCATTGTGGGTGTGTTTGTTCTGTTTATATCCTGAAGACGATGGTTGTTTTATGCCAGCTAAATCGGTTTATACCATAACTAATGTGTTTTATATTGTGTTTTAAATTAAAAGTTTCCTTTTTATACATGGATATTTAGTAAAACTCAGTAAAATGTAATTTACCTGTTAATGCTGACTCCTCCAAAAAATCCGCCGTTCAAAATGGGTGAAGGTACCACTTGAGTATGTGTGTGGGGGGGAGGGGGAGGTTGCCCCGATTATGTTTAGGGAGGAGAAGACATGAACGTAAGGAGACGGAGATAAAATATAAAAGAGGCATGGGAAATACTTGAAGGAGACCACAATTTGTATGGGTGCCTCGATCCCCACTTAAAAGATTACTTTTCTTAGGAAGGAGTAAAATATTCCTAAAAAACTTTTTGTAGCAGTGTCTGCAGATATGACCGCCCATAAGGCGATGGACACACCTTGAATGGGGGTGCCCGTACAAGAGAGAGGGATATATATCCCATATATAGGAGAAGACTGGAAATTTCACAAAAGACTAAAATAAAATATAGAGAGGGTCCACGATAAAGGTTTGTAGGGTTGGCCTTGTATGAATCTTTAATCTTTATTCCTTTCACAGAGAAGAGGTTGAGTGTATTTTACAGGTAATTTACTCTTGTTTTATCGACGCGCATTCGCGTAAGAAAATAGCAACCAAATCAAGAAGATCTTTTATACGCTTAGTGGCTCCATCTATACGATTAAAATATCTTTCATTTTTCAAATTAAAGAGCCTGATTAGATTCTTTGTATTGCACAGATTTCTGTGTAATTAAGCGGAAGTTAAGACAGTGTTAGAGTCGGAAATCATCTATCTATCTCACTCTCGGAAAAACAGAAAGAATGTTAAAGGGGATCTGACGATTTCTCATGCATTATTCGTTATGACAAGTTTTGAGTGTGAATGTTATTAAATTGAGATAGATATTGAAACTTTGTAAACGGGATTTTAACTTTATTTATCTATTTATTTATGGAATTTATTTTCTAATTCTATCATATAGAGAAAGTATTGTTTTCACGATAACGTTCGAATATGAAGTCTCGTCAGAAAAATATGTAGAGTTAGAATGGGGGCCCATAGAACTTTTTCCAGGAGGGTGAAAACTTAAGAATAAAATATGCAACATATACTAGTTTGATGTCCGCCTCTGTGATCTTGAATGTCCAGGGAAGGGAGGGACAAGTACACCCCCCCCCTTACTCTGCCCTATGGGCGCCCCTCAGAGTGAGCCTCTATCTATATTGTTTCAGTCTATCATAATCAGTATCAGATACAAAAAGTTAAAAAATTATCATTTTAGTTTTGCTTTTGTTAGCAAGTTATTCGTTTATATTTTTTGTTGAAATTTTTTTTCAAGTTGTTGAGAGGCCTGTTGCCATGTGAATAAATTGGAAAGAATTGGCCACCCTGTATTAATATATCTTATTTTAATATATTTTTTTTTACAAGGGTCCTATTAACAGATAATTTGGTTCCATAGGCACATCAGTCTTTTCGGATCCTCCCATGTCCTCTTTCCCAGTCTTCACAAGGGGGAAAACAAAAATATTACACTTTTCTCCATATCAGTATTTTTACACAGACAACAAAATAAATATTTATTTAGAGTGTTAGGTACATAAGTACAATGTAGTATTCTTCAGAAAGGTAACAACTACTTAATTCCAACTTTAAAAAATATCTATCTTATTTATCAATCTTCTTTATTTTTCAGAAACCAAAAATTATAATGGAATATTTTTCCTTTTTTCCTGGAAGAACAGCACGTATAAAAGTTGCATTTAAGAAGCTAAATATTAGGCAAAAAAAAATGAAGCAATAATTCATTCAGCAGCAGATTAATTTTAAAAGCACTTTTCCTTCTTTTCCTCTCTGCAAAGACCTTAATAACATCATCAAAATAAAGTTATGTTATGCTCAACAGCTAACAAAATTAAATTGCTGAGTTTATGCAGTCTTCAATTAGATCTCAAAAGTCCTTCGTTCTTATAAGTGTAGAAAAAAGACGTTCACTAGAAGAATTTGATATTGAAATAATCTAAGGAATTCTAAAGTGTGTATCATGATCATCATTGGGAAAATTATGTTTATTGTTTAACTTTAGGACACGGCGGAACCAGTCCTTAGATGCTGATACCTGCAATGCGAATGTCTTAAATGTAAAATGTCTTAAATATCTATAATGTCTATACAAAAATTAGAGTATCATTTAAGAGTTTCAAAAAGAATACACACACTCTAAAAAACCTGAGTCAACGGTCTTACCGTGCCGAAAACACAGGTTCGCGCTAGATCACCGAAGTCAAGCAGCATCGAGCGCGGCTAGTACTTGGGTGGGTGACCACCTGGGAACACCGCGTGCTGTTAGCAAATTTCGGGCGCGGTAGCCCGGTGGTTTGCGCGCTGGATTTGCACGCTGCCACAACTGCCGCCGTGTTCATGCGGAGTACGATCACGCTAAACATGTGGGTCCTAAAGTCCTTCCGAGAGGTTGGTGGTAGGGGAAGGAGGGTACGGTCCCTGTGGATGCCTCTTCCACTGGGTTCCGGTTTAAATTGGGTGGCACTTCCCGGTCGTCCAAACGGTTACCTTACACCTTTCTGGTAGGTCGAACGGTCTGGGTTTCAACAACAACACTCTAAAAAGCCTAATAATTCAACAATTACGAGGTTAATAACGCATTTTTGAGAAACGGCATCTGTTAATGGAAGACTTGCCTGTTCTCATTTTTTCTTCACACTTAAACGTCTTCTGAACCACTCGATGAATCAATGTAAAATGACTAAAGATCAGTAAACTGTCGAAAATAGAGAATGCTGGTTTTTCAGTTACCCCCCCCCCCCATGTACATATATACTGACAAACATGTTTGTTAGTTACTCTCTAAAATAGTTTTATACTGTGGTGCTGTTTAAAAAAATTGATTTGAACAGACGTATGAAAAGAAGTTACATATCCCCGATTTAGAAATTCATAAAATTCCCGCACGTTTTCGACGGGAGAGCATCCCTGATCACGAATCAAACATTTTTGAAGTGATGTCTGTGTGTGTGTGTGTGTGTGTGTGTGTGTGTGTGTGCGTGCGTGTGCATGTGTGTGTGTGCGTGTGTGTGTGTGCGTGTGTGTGCGTGTCAGTGAGTCTGTGGAGACGATAACTGACGAAGGAATGGACCGATTGAAACGAAATTTGGTACAAAAATTACAATCCGTAAACACTGGAAGCCTATTGTTTTTATACGCAATCGAATGTTCAGCCCCCCCCCCCCCCACCTAAATTTTCGAGTGAAATTTTGAAAAAATCATCAAAAAATCAAAACTGCTAATAAAGTTACGCAAATAGACATTTCTTATGTAATTTTTTAATCATTAGAAAACGATTGACATAAATTTTAGAACGCTAATATGAACCGTTCTCGAGCTATTGCACATTTTTCAAAAAAGTTATCAAAAAGTCATATAAAATAAAAAAAAATATTTCCTATTGAGAAACATGTTCACTTTTCATATGTAATACTATACGATAAATTGGGTGACATTATTCTCGTGGAACTAGCTCGTTCCATTCAGGAAAAAAAGATACTTTGAGTAATACTTTTGTATTTGAACGCCAATAGTCATTTATCTGCTGTAAGAATAACTTATTTCTCCGTCCATAACGCTTGGTGAGATTTTGGCGACAAATTTGGCGGAATGTCGCCAACCTGGCGACATTTTAAATTGTTGTCAAATTAACAAAAATCTCGTCAAATGGATAGAAATGACGCTAAATCAATGAAAATGAAGAAAATCCAATATCTTGTCATGTGTTGCCCACATCAGATTTTTTTTCAGGCAGTGAGGTTGAGTCCAGGGAATATTCTGATATGTTTATCACTCTATAGCAAAGCGCGGAATAACAAGAATTAAAAGCTTGTTTCTATCTGTCTGTTGTGAGCTGTTAGAATTGGAAAACGGATATACATATGTTTTTCACTATAAATATACAAATTTTTTCACTAGTTTATTAAGCTTAATAAAGAACAGGTGTACGGTAAAAAATATTTTCGATTTTGTACTGCTTTATATATCAGTGAAAAAAAACAAAATACGAATTCAAGCTAAATATCTCCTAAAATACAAAATCTGATTTGATGAAACTTTATTCAAGCAATGAGACAGTATCCCGTTAATGTCTTCATCATAACTTTAAGTTTGAGTTAGATCTCAGGAGGTCAGTGGGGTTCGACTCTTTCAGGTAATGACTGACAAAGAAATTACCCACTTCATGTTGTTGTTGAGACCCAGACCGTCCGACCTACCAGAAAGGTGTAAGGTAACCGTTTGGACGGCCGGGAAGTGCCACCCAATTTAGACCGGAACCAAGTGGGGGAGGCATCCACAGGGACCGCACCCTCCTTCCCCTACCACCAACCTCTCGGAAGGACTTACGGACCCACATGTTTAACGTGATCGTACTCCGCATGAACACGGCGGTAGTTGTGGCAGCGTGAAAATCCAGCGCGCAAACCACGGGCTACCGCGTTCGAAATGTGCCAACAGTATGCTGTGTTCCCAGGTGGTCACCCACCCGAGTGCTAACCGCGCCCGATGCTGCTTGACTTCGGTGATCTAACGAGAACCGGCGTTTTCAGCACGGTAGGGCTGTTGGCTCCCCAATTCGTGTGTCGAATCTCTCCTCAATAGTTTATCCCTGTGAAGGGGAGAAACCATTGAGGTCAGATTAGCAACTAGGTACTATAATACCCTAAGTCTTCCTAAATATTTTCTGAGTTATGATTTCAGTATATTTAAACTTTTTTGGCTACAGTACATAAAAAGTTTTTATGTGATTTTTCATGACTATCCATTAGTATATATAATGTGTATATTCAATATAATGTGCTCTGAACTGACTGACTGAGTGGATGAGTTAGAAGGTGATATATCAAAATTATCGAGTCCTTCTTCTCTAGCTAGTATCTTGGTTTTGGTATTATCCGATCCGTCTCAGCTTCCAGGCCAACGAAACAATCAGAAATTCCCACTATTTAGTGAAAGTGTATTAAAATATTGTTCATGTGAATTTGCCTCTAACGAAATATATTCTGCTTCATAAATTGTTCTCATTGTTTAATTTATGAGATAAATAAATGATGTTTTTATGAAATCACAACGAAGTTTATTCTAAGTTCTTAACGGAATTTGAATAGAAGAAGATCTAAAAATTAATTTAATTATTGTGACTCAACTTGACTTTTTTGACAACAGAATCCGTTTATAGAAGTTTATTATTATTATCCCCCCCCCACCCCCAAATTTTACAAGAAAAATATTGGAAAATCGATATCGTGGGTCCAAATGATTACAAAATATAGAGTGCTACCCTTCACTTTAAAGGGGGTGAAAAATCTTTTGATGGATAGCATACATGATAATGTATCCACTGCGTATGTGTGTGTGCGTGAGGGGGGGGGGGAATAACTTGCCCCTGAGAGGGCTAATGACGTTGGGAACAAAAATTTGTATCGCGATTATCTTTCACAACAATTATTGAAATTATTAAATCTCGTGATCATCGAGCCTTATGTCAAATTTTGTCCTATTCTGCAATGCTGAAACAAAAATGTTTTCATTCGAATTGGAAAAATCTGAGGTGGGTAACACATGACTTTCCTTATATAATGCAATGAATTTACTACTTTCACAGTTAAAAAAATCTGATGTGGGCAACACATGACTTTCCTCTTTCCTTATACAATGCAATGAATTTACTACTTTTACAGTAAAAAAAAATAAGTTTCTCTTATAGTAGATACTTATATTCTTTCCAAGATATGGAATTTTCGACAATGAGTCGTCATTTTCATTGATTTAGCGTCATTTTTATCCATTTGGCGAGATTTTCGTTAATTTGGCAACATTTCAAAAAGTCGCCATGTTGGTGACATTCCGTTAAAATCGTCGCCAAAATCTCGCCAAGTGTTATGGACGAAAAAATAAGTTATTCTTACAGCAGATAAATGACTATTGGCGATCAAATACAAAATTCTTACTCAAAGTATCATTTTTCATGAATGGAACGAGCTAGATCCACGAAAATGATGTCACCCAATGCATCGCATGGTATTACATATGAAAAGTGAACATGTTTCTCAATAGGAAATATTTTATTTTATTTTATATGACTTTTTGATAATTTTTTTCAAAAATGTGCAATATCTCGAGAACGGTTCATGTTAGCGTTCTAAATCATTGTCAATCATTTGTCAATCGTTTTCTAATAAAAAAATTACATACGAAATGTCTATTTGCATAACTTTATTAGCGGTTTTGATTTTTTGATGATTTTTTCAAAATTTCACTCGAAAATTTAGGGGGATTCTGAACATTCGACTGCGTATAAAAACAATAGGCTTCCAATGTTTACGGATTGTGATTTTTGTACCAAATTTCGTTCGAATCGATCCGTTCGTTCGTCAGCTATCGTCTCCACAGACTCACTGACACACACACACACACACACACACAAAAAAAAAAATGCTTGATTCGTGATCAGGGATGCTTGAAACGTGCTCTCCCGTCGAAAACTCGAATAAGAATTTTCGACCCCGTCACAATACTTTCCTTATACATTACGTATATAAGGAAAGTAAAAATGTTATTCTTATAGTTGATACTTATATTCCTTTCAAGATATTGAATTTTCTTCAATGAGTCAACATTTTCATTGATTTAGCGTCATTTTTATCCATTTGGCGAGATTTTCGTTAATTTGGCAACATTTAAAAATTTTGCCAAATTGGCGATATTCCGCTAAATTTGTCGCCAAAATCTCCCCAAGCGTTATGGATGGAGAAATAAATTATTCTTACAGCAGATAAATGACTATTGGCGTTCAAATACAAACGTATTACTCAAAGTATATTTTCTAGTAAATGGAACGAGTTAGATCCATGAGAATGATGTCACCCAATTTATCGCATGATATTACATATGAAAAGTAAACATGTTTCTTAACAATTAATATTTCTTTTTAATGTATGGGATTTTCTTTTTTTTTATACATTTATTTGGAGAATGTGCAATACCTCGAGAACGGTTTATGCTAACGTTCTAAAGTTAATGTCAATCGTCTTCTAAGAAAAAATTACATAAGAAATGTCTAGTGGCTTCAATTTATTAAAGGTTTTGATTTCTTGACGATTTTTTCAAAATTTCACGAGAAAATTTAGGGGGTTCTGAACATTTGATTGTGTTTTAAAACAATAGGCTTCCAGTATGCATGGATTGTGATTTTTGTACCAAATTTCATTCGAATCGCTTCATTCGTTCGTAAAATATCGTCTTCACAGACTCACACACACACACACTTTCACACACACAGACATCACCTTACAAATGTTCGATTCGTGATCAGGGTTGCTTGAAACGTGCTCTCCCGTCGAAAACTGAAATTCGAATTTTCGATCCCGTCACAGTACTTTCCTTATATATTATGTATATAAAGAAAGTAAAAAGTTCTATCTAATTCTACATCTTTTAATAACAAATCCAGATATAAAGTTTTGTAAAAATCCATTAATATTTGTGGCCGCTTTTGCATGAAATCGACCACAGACAGACGGACATTACGCCAAAACGTGTTCCGGAGATTCTAAATATATATATTCGCATCAAAATCTCGAAATCGAAAATTTTCGTGAAAACAATACTTTTTCTATACTATATTAATTAATAGGAAGAAAGTAATAATGTTTGACAACACCAGCTCAGATTCGGCAGGGATTATAGCAAATATTATGACACCAAAGGATTAAAAACAACTTACACCACTTGGCCTCTCAAAAACAATAAATACACTAATGAATATCCTTTTGCTGAGTGTCACCTTTAATGACCACTGGCATAGCCATTGAGAATTCACGAAAGCAGGTGAAACGGCTAGTAAGTATTTCTATTCCTGCCAGCGGAACTGAAATTAAAATGCTCTTTATGTTGGTTTGTCATGACCACTTATAATTTAAAAAATCTGATATGGGCAACACATGACTTTCCTTATATAATGCAATGAATGTACTACTTTTACAGTAAAAAAAATCTGATGTGGGCAGCACATGACTTTCCCTGCAGACTTATATCCTCGGATCCACGTTCTCTTTATTTTATGTAAATTTAATTCACATTTAATTCAATTTTCGTTCTCATTTGGTAACTGGACTTATTTTCAAAGGTGGCGTAGAGAAAATACGAAAAAACTAAAATATCTCGAGAACGTCTAGTCCTAGTGTAATGGAGTTGGTCTTATTATTTTCTTCGTTAAAAATTACGTATAAAACAAGTATTTAATGGATATATTTCAGCAAACGTAGTTTTTTTATTTCAGATTTAGGCGAATTTTGAGGGCTATTTCGTAAAAAAAGGCAAGTTGTTCTTTTCCGAATCATACCAAAATCTAATCAGCACCAGATCATCTTACAAGTAACTTATCAATCAAATTTTGTGAAATTTGGTCAATTAGTATTTTAGCTAGAGTGGATAACTGAAATTTTTACGGGCCATTTCGCAAAAAAAGGCGGGTTCTGTTTTTACGAATCGTACCAAAAACTAATCAGCACCAAGGTCATACTCAAGTGACTTACCTACCAAATTTTATGAAATTCGGTCCATTAGTTTTTGAGTTAGTGTGGATACATACATTGCACGGACAGACACACACTCAGACGTCACGCTAAAAATAGTTTTTTCGTATTCTAGAAGTCTCGAAACGTGTAGATCCGTCAAAAACTCGAGTTGTGATTTTCGGCATGATTCCAATACTTTCCCTATACATTACCATGTATTGCAGGGAAAGTAAAATATGGTTTTCTTATAGTAGATACTCATATTCTTTCCAGGATATTGAATTTCCGACAATCAGTCGTCATTTTCATTGATTTAGCGTCATTATTATCCATTTTGCGAGATTTTCGTTAATTTGACAACATTTAAAAAGTCGCCAAGTTGGCGACATTCCGCCAAATTCGTTGCCAAAATCTCGCCAAGCATTATGGACGGAGAAATAAGTTATTCTTATAGCAGATAAATGACTATTGGAGTTCAAATACAAAAGTATTACCCAAAGTATCTTTTCTCATGAATGGAACGAGCTAGATCCACGAGAATAATGTCACCAAATTTATCGCATGATATTACATATGAAAAGTGAACATGTTTCTCAACAGTTAATATTTTTTTTTAATTTATGGGATTTTTTGATAAATTTATTTGAAACATGTGCAATATCTCGAGAACGGTTCATGTTAGTGTTCTAAAGTTTATGTCAATCGTTTTCTAAGGAAAAATTACATAAGAAATGTCTATTTGCGTAACTTTATTAAAGGTTTTGATTTTTTGATGATTTTTTTCAAATTTTCACTCGAAAATTTAGTGTGTTTCTGAACATTCGATTACGTTTAAAAACAATAGGCTTCCAGTATTCACGGATTGTGACTTTTGTACCAAATTTCATTCGAATCGCTCCATTCGTTCGTGAGATATCGTCTCCACAGACTCACTGACACACATACACACACACACATACTTTCACACACACACACACATACACACACACAGACACACACACAGACATCACCTCAAAAATGTTTGATTCGTGATCAGGGATGCTTGAAACGTGCTCTCCGGTCGAAAACTCGAATTCGAATTTTCGATCCCGTCACAATACTTTCCTTATACATTATGTATATAAGGAAAGTAAAAAGATTTAAGCTATTTACGTACATTTTGGGTGGTTTTTAATATTTTCCAACATAGTTGAAAAGTGTTTATGACTTGTGCACGATAACTGCCTAAAAATGACTTTATCAAAATAAAATTTTAGTATGTTGTTGAGACGGTATGTGGGACGCATGGGAATGTAAATGAATAATATCACTCACTTGGTTTTGGATTGAACCTGGGTTGAAAAAAAAATGAAATACATTGAACCCTATGGCACCTAATTTTTCAAACCCTTTTTAAGCGAAATTAAAATTCACAAATTGTTTAAAAAATTTTGGGAAATGTTCAAATTATCCCATAAAATATATAAGAAAGATTTCAGCAAAATATGTTCGGTAGTTTTTTAAATAAAAATTAAAATATTAATTGCATCCATATTATATGAAGAGATCACGTGACCGACCCACTTCAAAATAAAATATGGAATCCAACTTTTTTTCCCAAGTGTAAAAATTGTGATTTTTAAAGTTCTTTTAAATTTATATTTAATGTTACATACGTCTTAAAACTTCTTTATTACTTTCCTTATATACATAATGTATAAGGAAAGTATTGTGACGGGGTCGAAAATTCGAATTCGAGTTTTCGACGGGAGAGCATCCCTGATCACGAATCAAACATTTTTGAAGTGATGTCTGTGTGTGTGTATGTGTGTGTGTGTGTGTGTGTGTGTGTGTGTGTGTGTGTGTGTGTGTGTGTGTGTGTGTGTCAGTGAGTCTGTGGAGACGATAACTGACGAACGAATGGACCAATTCGAACCAAATTTGGTACAAAAATCACTATCCGTAAACACTGGAAGCCTATTGTTTTTATATGCAATCGAATGTTCAGAACCCCCCTAAATTTTTGAATGAAATTTTGAAAAAATCGTCAAAAAATCAAAACCACTAATAAGGTTATGCAAATAGACATTTCTTATGTAATTTTTCATTAGAAAACGATTGACATAAATTTTAGAACGCTAACACGAACCGTTCTCGAGATATTGCACATTTTTCAAAAAAATTATCAAAAAGTCATAAAATAAAAAAAAATATTTCCTATTGAGAAACATGTTCACTTTTCATATGTAATACCATACGATAAATTGGGTGACATCATTCTCGTGGATCTAGCTCGTTCCATTCATGAAAAAAGATACTTTGAGTAATACGTTTGTATTTGAACGCCAATAGTCATTTGTCTGTTGTAAGAATAACTTATGTCTTCGTCCATAATTCTTGGCGAGATTTTGGCGACGAATTTGGCGGAATGTCGCCAACTTGGCGACTTTTTGAAATGTTGCCAAATTAACGAAAATCTCTCCAAATGAATGAAAATGACGCTAAATCAATGAAAATGACGACTAATACTCGAAAATTCAATATCTTGGAAAGAATATAAATATCTACTATAAGAAAAACCAATTTTTTTTACTGTAAAAGTAGTAAATTCAGTACATTATATAAGGAAAGTCATGTGTTGCCCACATCAGATTTTTTTTGAGTATTTTCCATGCATCTATATTATGTGCCAACGCAATTACAATATTTTTGAGTTTAAATAATCATTAAACTTTGATAATTTCTACAACTACGCCTAATTTTAATGGATGCAGAATGTAAATAAACGATTGTAAGATGTTTTGTATAAGAATTGCTGAATTTTTTTCACTCAAAATTATTTAGATCTGGAGTGTGGAATAAAAGTGATATGAATGAAATATTCATTGCTTTTACATGGATAGCCAGACGATTTATATTTCGAAGACGTCATTTGAATAAAGTTAATTTTTTTCGATGAAGTTCGAAGTTTTCAAATATAATAAATTATTGTAGTACTGGGATAATTTACAATATATCAGAACTGAATGTATTGCATTTTAGAGGTGTTTAAATAAAATTGCATTTCAGTTGGAAAGTGTTTCATAATCAATGCTTCATGCACGATTGATCTTTATTATTTTTAGTTTAATATGGAGCACATTTTGGGTTTAAATATTTAAATACTTTATACTACTTTTGTATTATGTCTGTATTATCCGCGGTAATGACGGGTATTTTTGATAGTTTATAAGACATGATATCTAGCAAAGCTCTTTACGTATCACAACCACTTTCTTTTTTTGCTCGACCCAGAACGTTTCGCTTTGCTACGGAGTTCACTTTCCTAAATTTTTAATTTCTCCGCTAGAGGCACTGCAATCACTTTTATTCTATCATTTATGGGCACATTACTGTAAATGTAATGTGACAAAACCTAACGTTTACTCTCATGGATTTTTCCTTATGAAGTTATTAGGGTGCTTGAGGATTTTTCTAGGAATTCTCTGTATATGTCTCAGATTACAGAAATTGGATTTTTACTTTACATACATAGTACAGAAAGTGTTATGACTGGGTCGAAAATTCGAATTCGAGTTTTCGACAGAAGAGCACGTTTCAATCATCCCTGAACTGGAATCGAAAGTTTTGGGGAGGTGATGTGTGCATGTTAATGTGTGTTAGTGTGGGAATGCATGCTAGTGTGTGTATCCGTGAGTATGCTGAAGTGATATATATCACACGAACGAATGGAACGTTTCGCGAAAACATTGATATGATTTTTAAAATCATTTAATACTGGAACTCTATTTATTTGAAATGCGATCGAACGTTCGGAAAATCCCCTAATTTTTGATTGAATTTCTGACAAAATCATAAAACATCAGGAAATTCAATTATATTAAATAAATATATTTTTTTTTTTTTAGAACACGAATGAAATAAGCTTTAAAACACAATCTTGAACCATTCTAGAAACCTTGCATGTCTTAAAAACACATTTATGCAAAAAATGACATAAAATTGAAAAGTAGTAAGTATCGTCAAATGTGCAACACTTGGCGATACATTTGGTGACATTTTCGACTAATTTGACAAAATATCGCCAACTTGGTGACATTTTAAGAATGATGCCAAATTGACGAAAATGTCGTCAAATTGACAAAAATGACGGTAAAGTTACGAAAATAACGTCAAATTGATGAATTAATCATTAATTCAATATATGGAATATATTGATTAGCAGATGCTAGCAATATTTCCACAAGTGATTTGCGCGAATTATAAGTTAATTAGATACTTTGAAATAGTTCTACATGTTGTCATCCAGAATTATGTTATGTTGTCATCCAGAGTCCAATGTTAGTACACTACTTTTTCACACTAGATCACAATTTTTTCACACCTTTTTCACTGGTAGGTCGGACGGTCTGGGTTTCAACAACAACAACACCGTGGATCTTCCCATTTGCACGCTGCCACAACTGCCGCCGTGTTCATGCGGAGTACGATCGCGTTAAACATGTGGGTCCGTAAGTCCTTCCGAAAGGTTGGTGGAAGGGGAAGGAGGGTACGGTCCCTGTAGATGCCTCCCCCACTGGGTTCCGTCTAAATTGGGTGGCTCTTCCCGGCCGTCTAAACAGTTACCTTACACCTTTCTGGTCTCTCCCGGCCGTCCAAATAGATGATCAAGTCCTCAGGACGAGTCGGACGGTCTGGGTCTTCAACACCTTTCTGGTAGGTTGGATGGTCTGGATCTCAACAACAACTCCACGGGGTTATGGAGCCAGGGAGTTTCCCACGGTCAGAATTTTCAAGGGTAGCGAACAGGCTGATCGCCGAAGGCGGCTTGTGCAATAATAATTTAATTAAAATAAAATATGTGTCCACACTACTAGGAAACAATTATTAAAATATTGTGAGTTTGAGTGAATTCATTAACTCTCCTAGATGATCAATGAGCCTAGGACAAGACACTATTGATGAGTAATTATATGCTCTTTTAAATGCTCGAATTCATCTTGTAACAGTCATCCACTAAGATCTATCTATAGCCAAATCTGAAAATCCGGTCTGGGTCTCAACAACAACAACAACACCGTGGATCTTCCCGGCCGTCCAAACGGTTACCTTACACCTTTCTGGTAGGTCGGACGGTCTGGGTCTCAACAACAACAACAACAACAACAACACCGTGGATCTTGCCGTCGTGTTCACGCGGAGTACGATCACGTGGTACGATCATGTGGGTCAGTAAGTCCTTCCGAGAGGTTTGTGGTAGGGGAAGGAGGGTACGGTCCCTGTGGATGCCTCCCCCACTGGGTTCCGGTCTAAATTGGGTGGCACTTCTCGGCCGTCCAAACTCTTACCTTACACCTTTCTTGTAGGTCGGACTGTCTGGGACTCAACAACAACACCGTGGATATTGTTCACCATTATTTTGGATTGAAAGAAGTCAAGTCATTGCATTAGTTGGGAAAGCCATATGCTACCCACATTAGATATTTTTTATTTTGTTTACCAAAAGATAATGGAAATATGTCTATTTCACAGAATGGCATTCAAACTTTGATCGGAATAAGAACTTCATAAGCATTTTTTCTTTAAATTTTTTAAGTTGTTGACCAGTGACGGATTGACGGCATTGTAACTGTCCCGTCGAACAAATCGAAGTTCAAGCATCTTTATCGCAGCCTTCTAAAAATAGAAGAAATGGCGCAATGTGTTACTTAATACGCAGCTATTTTTGAGATAGAATTACTAAAATTAGACCTTGTTGAAATTTATCTGTCGAGTGAGTGATAAAAGTTAGTTTACACGAATAGGAGTGAATGCTGCTGAAACTTTCGTTTAGATTAGATGCGCCTTGTAACGTTTTTAAACCTTGTGTTTTCTGAGTGTGTTTCAAAATGTATTATATTGTGAAAGGGAAATTACTGAAGAACTCTTTTTAGAAGAGTTTGCGCAATAATAGAGGAGACTCGGGTTATTCTACAAGGTGATTAAAAAAAAGATGGGCCAAACTTTACGAGATAATACTACACACCAAACCAAGCATTTTTCGTCATAGTTTACAGGGTCGGAAATGAAACTTATATACGCCAGTGGCGCTTAAAGGGACGGTAGACGTTGATTTTTTTTTTTATTTATTGACTTAGAAACATGAAAATTTGTATAATTATTCTTTTTAACATTACTGTATAAAATACCATTCAATTTTTTTTCAATTTTGTTATAATTTTGTAATTTCTTTTTTAATTTAATTTTTTTAACGAAAATTTGAAAATGCTCCTTGCGTGCCATTTGTTCACATTTTTGATTAATAATTTTACATTATGATCACTCAAAAACATATTATGAACAAATTTGGGTATTCACTTTTAAATCCCTTAGAAAGTTAATTTTTCAAAAATATTTTCCTGCATTAAAACTTAATTTTCATCATTTAATTGGGTTATTATTCACTTTTAATTACCTTAATAAAGTTCAATTATAAAATGCATATCCAGTTTCATTAAAATGTATGAAAGGTGTCTTCTTACCAAATTCCACGAATCTCAAACAAAAATTAAGACGCATGGAGCATTTAAAAAACCTTTGAAAATTCCGTTTCGAAAAAAGTGCATTTAATCTTTTGCTTACGGGTGGGACAGCGTCCATCCCAAACAAAGAACCTCCCAAAAAGACAGGTATTTGACATACAGCTATTCAAAACAGTTCGACCCCCCCCCCCCCCTTTCCCTTTTGCAGACATTGGCGTCCATGGAAATCGCCGGCAGAAGCATTGCACCTGCTGCAGCAGGTGCAATGTTTGTATAGTAGCAGGTGCAATACCTGTCTTTTTGGGAGGTTCTTCGTTTGGGATGGACGCTGTCCCACCCGTAAGCAAAAGGTTAAATGTGTAAAACAATGTTATATTATAAAAAAAAAACTTTTTTTAGTCGATTTTTGCTCATTTCAACTTTCACCGTCCCCTTAATGGTGAAACCGGTGAGATGAGGCGAAAACACAAGAATGACCTAGAAGTTATAAAATGACATTTAATGAAAAATAATTACATTAATGGCTCAAAAGAGCGACCGCCAACCTGAATGCACGTCTCACCAGCGGCGATGGAGGTATTGGCGAACTCTCTCGAACAGACCAGGCATGGTGCGCACTTCGGCAGCAGCGGCCGAAATTCCGGAGACGAGCTCCTCTTCAGATTCAAGGGCGGTGTCACAGAGGAGACTCTTGAGATATCCCCACAAAAAGAAGTCAAGACACTACAGATCGGGCGATCGCCTTTCAAAAGTTGGAGCTGCGAATATCTGCTGCAAACTGATAAGGCCGTACATTCGGTATTACGAAAATTTATATAAGGGTTCTTCTTCTTCCTCAGATGAAATTTGCATACGTGGTTTTCTTCTATAACCAGAAAATAACAACCAGAAAGACGATTTTAGGTTTGCTGAGCGGCCACTTCCCAACGAGTAAGTGCCCTGTAACGCTTTTACGTTTCATTTCCGACCGTAAACTATGGCGAAAAATGCTTGGTTTGGTGTTGAAGACCCAGACCACACGACCAACCCTAAGGCTTATGGCAATTTTATGTGTGGCCGGGCTTAGTTTGGTGTGTACTACCATCTCGTAAAGTTTGGCCCATCTTTTTTTAATCACCCCGTGTACAGTGATGGAGTATGGCGTAACTAGACGTCTGGAGCCCCGGAGTAAATAATTTCAGGGCCCCTCTTTCCCAGAATACATAGTCCCAGAATAAATAGTCCCAGAATAAATAGTCCCAGAATATATAGTCTTGAAAAATATGTTCAGCATAACAGGCGCCCCTTTCTCGTTCGAGGACCTATAGCGATCGCTTTGTCTCGTCCATGATGGTACGTTACTGAATTTGCACAGCGTCGCTGGCGGGGGAAAGGGTCTCATTGGCGCAAAAAATACATTAGTACTCCATAGAACCTGTATTGGAAAACAAAAATTAAAATGATAGCCCCCCTCTTTCTCTTATATTCCGCCTTCCGAGGTTCTGGCTACACCTATGCATCTTAAGACACATTTAACATAATGAAAGAACATGTGTATCTGTTCGTCACCTAGTTGAAAATCTAAGCTTGCCATATATACGAAATTCTGTACAGTGATAGTACAGGTCAGATCCCAAGATACCCCGAGAAGATATTTTAAAAATTAGAAATGGTTTTTCAGTTATTTTCTGTTGAAGTGCAATTTTGAGAGATTTACACACAAATCCTTTTCGGAAATATTATGGTATAGAGTTTCTATACTGACACCACCAGAAATATCGAAGAACGATCTGTAAAACTGGCTTTGAACCAAATCCGTAAGACAATTATTTCATATTTATCCTTTTTTTAATTAATTCATCAAAGATATGCGTAATTTATGAAATTTAATTTTTTATATTGTTACATCGGAAAAAATTCGCACAGTTCTAATTTTTGTTATGACTATGGAGGGCTATTTTCGCATTCTAATAACGTAAGGAGTATTCAGGCGTATTCATCTGATTTATTTGATAAATTTGAATTAAATTTTCAGTGAAATGTCTCAAATTTTCTAACGATAGATACGTTCATGCATATCTATCGGTGTATTTATTGTTGAAAAAGCCATCGATAAGTAAGTGGCAGCTAAAAAAATGTGACTACTAACTACGGGCACCATAGGCTATTTTCGAAGAAAACCCGTAGAAATAATTTTTAAATGTTATTGATTTTAAGTTTTCATTAGTTATATTATTGTACGTGGTCGATTTGATTTGGGAAATGTTCCTAGTTTTCAAAGCTTCAACTGCCGATATGAGTCAATATTTGTAAATTTGCATTGGCGTCCATGGACGCCAATGCCTGCAAAGGGGGTTTAAACTGTTTGGGATTGGGTATGTCAAATACCTGTCTTTTTGGGAGATTCTTCGTTTGGGATGGACTCTGTCCCACCCGTAAGCAAAAGGTTAAACCCTCTGTTTCATGACGCTCGGCAATGCCCGGAGCTTAGAGCCCCGCTCCCTGCTTGTAGCCCTTTCGTCCCACCTGATACGCAGACATAATACGGCCGTTGGTGCTTCGTTCTTGTTCGCTGACGTTTTCGCTTCGTGAGCTCTTTTACCCTGCCCGCGATGTGTAAATATGTAACTTTCAGTTGCATATTTACAACAATATGACAGTTAAAGTCTAACAATAATTAATGTCTTAACAATGAAAGTGAAATTATTTATTACTTCTTTTGAAATGACAGCAGTGTTTTTAACAAACTTTGAAGATAAATAAAGGAAAGGAGAAAAATGTGCAAAAAATAACATTTTCTCTTCAAAATTGTATTAAAAAAACGAAATTTCAATCCGACTGTAACTAAAGTAGGAGGTGACACATGGCATAGTATTCTAAATAATCATTCAAAATTGCAAATCATTTGATGCCATAGATTCGGCTCCAGTCTTGACATAAAAATTTAAACAGATTTTGTCAGCTGCTGATGTACCAAGATTTTTAAATATAGAGATACTACGTATGTAAGGAAAGTAATGATATTTACTATCCAAATTAGGGTATACGATTTTCGAGAGACATCCATAGGCAATCCTATATAATAACAGACATTATTTCAGTCTCAGCAGAGCGTGTTAAATTTGATTCCAATGTCTTTAGTTCAGGGTTCGATATCTGCTCTTCCAGTCAGGAGCCAGTTGCATGTTACGTCTTACATCTTCTCCGTAAAACCCTTCCAAAGTTCAATTAATTGATAAGTACTCATTCAGCATGAGTTAAGGCGTAGATTAGTAACGCAGTGTGTGTATTCCGGGGGTGATTTCAAATATTTTGTTTCCAAACAGACTTGTCGGAAAATCATAAGGCAGGAACTGGACCTATGGACTTTGATACGGATGATGCTGGGTTCCATGAATGATATTTTGTTCCAGTTAAAACTGCAAAACAGTGTACCAAATATCAAAGTGTTCAGTTGATAAAAAAAAAGGCGCTTCGAACTGATTTCACTTAAATCTATAAGAGGCAGGAAGTACTAGGAAGAATTCTGATTATATATTCATCTAGTGGGAATTTAGATCAAATTGATGGGGCAAAACCATGTGCCATAATTAAAAAAAATCTGATGTGGGCAGCACATGACTTTCCGTAGCACGTTCTCTGTATTTTAATTAAATTTAAATTCAATTTTCGTTCTCATTTGGTAACTGGACTTATTTTCAAAGGTGGTGCAGAGAAAATACGAAAAAACTAAAATATCACGAGAACGGCTAGTCCTAGTGTAATGGGGTTGATCTTATTCTTTTCTTCGTTAACAATCACGTATAAAAGAAGCATTTAATGGATATATTTGAGTATACGTAGTTTTATATTTTAAGTTGTAGCGATTTTTACTGGCCAATTTGCAAAAAAAGGCAGGTTATTTTTTTCCGAATCGTACCAAAATCTAATCAGTAACAGGGTAACCAACAAGCGACGAATTTTGTGAAATTTGGCCCATTAGTTTTTCAGCTAAAGTGCAAACAGGTAATTTTGCCGAACATTTCGCAAAAAAAGGCGGGTTCTTTAATCCCGAATCGAACTAAAAACTAATCAGTACCAGGATCACACCCAAGTGACATACCTACCAAATTTTATAAAATTCGGTCTATTAGTTTTTGAATTTGAGTGAATACATACATTGCACAGACAGGCAGATAGACACACACACAGGCGTCACGCTAAAAATAATTTTTTCGTATTCTAGAGGTCTCAAAACGTGTATCTCCGTCGAAAACTCGAGTTGCGATTTTCGGCATGATTCCAATACTTTCCCTATACATTACCATGTATTGCAGGGAAAGTAAAATATGCCATATTTAGACTTTCAAAGATGTAAATCAAAAGCCGAACCAAAATATGAATCTTAAGTTGCATTACGAAAGATATAAAATATAAAGAAAATTAATCATATCTACTTCATACATCTGTGTTCTTGCATGTGTTTCTGTCTGTCGTCGTTGTCGTCAAATTGATGCTTTATATGTATGATGCTGTACGTTTTACATTTAAACTTTTTATATACAATGTTCTCTTCGGTATCCAGAAAATTAAAAAAAATTACTTAATAAAATATTTCTCTTAAAAATAGTGATAATTAAAAGCAATATTGTATATACCGCGTATTCTTTTACTATTCAATTTTTTTTTAAATCTAAATAACTCTTTGAAAATATTGGACTAAATTCTGAATTGCATTGCGCTTTAATACGTAATGCTTTCCTTATACATTATACTATGTATATAAGGAAAGTATTGTGACAGGGTCAAAAATACGAATTTGAGCTTCTGATGGGAGAGAACGTTTCAAGCATCCCTGAACTTGAATCGGACGATTTTGAAGTGATGTCTGTGTGTGTGTGTGTGTGTGTGTGTGTGTGTGTGTATGTGGTTAAGTGCGTGTGTGTGGTTAAGTGTGTGTGTGTGGTTAAGTGTGTGTGTGTGTGTGTGTGTGTCAGTAAGTCTGTGGAGACGATATCTCACGAACGAATGGAGAGATTCAAATGAAATTTAGTACAAAAATTACAATCCGTGAGTACTGGAAGCCTATTGTTTTTAAACGTAATCGACCTCTCAGAACACACACCAAATTTTCGAATGAAATTTTGAAAAAATCATCAAGAAATAATAATTCTCAATGAAGTTTCGAAAATAAAAATTTCCTATGTAATTTTTCATTAGAAAACGATTTACGTAAAATTTAGAACGCTAGTTTGAACCATTTTCAAGACATTACACATTCTTCAAATCAATGTATCAAAAAATCACATAAAATTAATAACAAGAAAGATCAATCATGCTTAAAGCATTGATTATGAAACACTTTCCAACTTCAATGCAATTTTATTTAAACATGTCTAAAATGCAATACATTCCTCGGTAATATTTTAAAACTTATCACAATACTACATTAATTTATTATATTTGAAAACTTAAACCTTCATCGAAAAAAACGAACTTCATTAAAATAACGGCATTGAAATATAAATTGCCTGGTTTAAACATCCCTAAAATGTGTCATTCCTGGGTAATAATTTTAGAATTATCATAATACTACGATAATTTATTATATTTGAATACTTCATCGAAAACAACTGAAATTCATTCAAATGAGTCATAGAAAAAATAACACGCCTGGCTCTCTCTATAAAAGCAGCATTTCATTCATAAATAATTTCCCATTCATGTCATTCGTCACAATACTGTGATTTTTGTGAAATGAATTAAAATATGAAATAAAACTACGTATGCTCAAATATATTCATTACATGTTTGTTTTATACGTAATTTTTAACGAAGGATAGAATAAGACCAACCCCATTACACTAGGACTAGCCATTCTCGCAATATTTTAGTTTTTTCGTATTTTCTCTACGCCACATTTGAAAATAAGTCCAGTTACCAAATGAGAACGAAAATTGAATTAAAAGTGAATTAAATTTATTTAAAATAAAGAAAACGTGGATATAAGTCTGCTGGGAAAGTGATGTGCTGCCCACATCAGATTTTTCACTGTGAAAGAAATAAATTCATTGCATTATATAAGGAAAATCATGTGCTGCCCATATCAGATTTTTTATGTCTTTGAAGGTGCTGAAATTTAATTATATTATAGAATAACAATATAAAATAATTTATCTCCTACGTCCACAAAATTACTGCGCGATCGCCAGTTTGACCAGACTAGTGTATGAGATCGGTAAACTGCACAGTTTTAAACAACTCCGTTACGCATTTGCACCTTTTGAAATGTTTTTCTAGATGTAT
This sequence comes from Amaurobius ferox, assembly GCA_951213105.1. Classification (NCBI taxonomy): domain Eukaryota; kingdom Metazoa; phylum Arthropoda; class Arachnida; order Araneae; family Amaurobiidae; genus Amaurobius; species Amaurobius ferox. The sequence continues at coordinate 95,289,212 of OX578147.1, read as the reverse complement.
TAGTTTGTTTTCTCTTTGTTTCAGTCAAATTTTACCCAGAAGTAGACACATATACATCGTTGAAAAACTGTCAGTCATAATTAAGGATTTTCAAATCAAAACGTGTAAATCCATCAAAACCCAGAGATTCTGATTTTTTTAACGCGTTTCACTATTTTCCATTGGCGACTGGTGATAATTGTAACACTGAAAGATGAATTTAATACTGAAAGATGAATTAACACTGAATATAAAAAGTCATTGTTTTCAATTGATACATAATTTTTAAATTGTACATCTTAGTGGATTATGAAGAAATAAATTGTATGAGGAATCCTTTTTTTTAGGATAAAGTAGCATTAGCTGAATACCTTTCTTCTGAAGAAAAAAAAAATTCTTTAATGTGACAGAAATTTAATAGAGGATTTTAAAAACAACTCTTCAGTAAGATCCAGGACTAAACAAAAGAACTATTTTAAAGACATTGCAGGAAGAATAATTACATTTTTAGTCATTTTGCTCGACATACTTGAAAAAACAGGATTTTCTTCAAAGCTGTATACATTAAAAACAAATATACAACAAAACTCGACTTGGAGCCATCTTTAAAATTTAAAGTTTCAATTAAGTAAAATAGAAAAAGATATAAAGAAACTCTGTCAGACAAGCACAAGTAGCACATTATATAATTTTATTGGCCAATAATCACAATGTTTGCTAATCATATTATAAATCGTCTTTCCTAATATTTATTATTTTTGTTCTATTTATACTTTCTTATATTATGTAATGTAGTGCAGAGAAAGTATTGTTTTCGCGAAAATTTTCGAATTCGAGATTTTGATGCCAATATAAGTTTTAATACCTTCTGAACACGTTTTAACTATTTTTGGAGGGATGTCCGTCTGTCTGTGGTTGATTTTTTGTGTACACGATAGCGAAAATCCTGCAAGGAAATATAATTGGATTTTAGATACAGTTCTTGGTTTTCAAACTGTACAGGTTACATTTTCTACAATTTAGTATTTTAACCTATTAAAAATTTTTAATGAGAGAGAAAGCTGTAACATTTAAAATGTCCCGAGTATTGCAACTCAATGTGTTTCCTTTTTTGTGAAATATTGGTACAACAAGCTCGAGATGTTTTGTTTTTATTAATGAAAATGGGAAGTGAAGTGATCTTCATCATCATCATCATCATTATCATCTTCATAACTCATCGTGCTTAGTGGCACATAAGGCCTTCAACTTGCGTCGCCACCCTAGTCGATCCTGTGCCTCAGTCCTTGCTTCTGATCAGCTCGCCCATCCCAGCAAATTTCTCTCCTGCTCCACCAGTCTCCTCCAAATTATCTTGGGTCGACCCCGAGATCTTTTTCCTTCAGGCGCCCAAGTAAGTGCCACAGCAGGGATGTTATGCTGCGGCATTCTTAAGACATGTCCAGTCCACTTCCAGCTACGTTTTTTTTAACACTTTACAACAAAGTTGAAAAGTGTTTATGACTTTGTTCATTCTGTCTGTCTGTCTGTCTGTCTGTCTGTCCGTTAGCACGATAACTGCCGTAAAAATGACTTAATCAAAATGAAATTTTAGTATGTTGTTCAGACGATCTGTAGGACCTATGGGAATATAAATGAATAATATCACACAATTAGTTTTGGATTGAACCCGGGTTGAAAAAATGAAATACATTGAGCCCTATGGGACCTAATTTTTCTAACATTTTTTAAGCGGATTTAAAATTCACAAATTGCTTCGAAAATTTTAGGTAATAGTCAAATTGTTCCATAAAATATATAAAAAAAAATTCAGCTAAATATATTCAGTAGTTTTTTAAATAAAAATTAAAGTAATAATTACACATCTTATATGAAACGATCACGTGACCATGATATGAAACGATCACATGACCCACTTCAAAATGATATATGGCATCCATCTTGTTTCAAATTCGGGATTTTTTAAAGTTCTTTTTAATTCATATTGAGTGTTGTATCCATCCTAAAACCACTTTATTTCTGCTTAAATTCTGTGCATCTACATACTAAAACAACACAATGACAATATATTTGAGTTTAAATTCTCATTCAAATTTGATTATTTCTACAATTAAGCCTATTTTTCACCTATATAAAATGTAAACAGCAAAATATGTAGAATGAGTTGTATTAGAATTACTGTATTTCTTTAACACAAAATAATTCAGTCCATGGAGTCTGCATGGCTGATATGAATGAAATATTAATTGATTTTATAAACAGAAGGACGATATTTTTCGATGAAGTTTTAAGCATAAAGTTTATGAATTGTAGCTCCATGGTCTTAATTTTTAAATAAAATAAATTATTATAGTATTGTGATGAATGAAATGGAAAAAGTTATGAATGAAATCCTGCTTTTATAGAGAGATCCAGGAGTGTTATTTTTTCTATGACGTCATTTGAATTAATTTCAGTTGTTTTCGATGAAGTTTTCAAATATAATAAATTATCGTAGTATTATGATAGATTTAAAAATATTACCGTGGAATGTATTGCATTTTAGAGATATTTAAACCACGCAATTTATATTTCAATGCCGTCTTTTGAATGAAGTTCATTTTTTTCAATGAAGGTTTAAGTTTTCAAATATAATAAATCAATGTAGTATCGTGATAAGTTTTAAAATATTACCGAGGAATGTATTGCATTTTAGAGATGTTTAAATAAAATTGCATTGAAGTTGGAAAGTGTTTCATAATCAATGCTTTAAGCATGATTGATCTTTCTTGTTTATTAACACTTTACAACAAAGTTGAAAAGTGTTTATGACTTTGTTCTTTCTGTCTGTCTGTCTGTCTGTCTGTCCGTTAGCACGATAACTGCCGTAAAAATGACTTAATCAAAATGAAATTTTAGTATGTTGTTCAGACGGTCTATAGGACCTATGGGAATATAAATGAATAATATCACCCAATTAGTTTTGGATTGAACCCGGGTTGAAAAAATGGAATACATTGAGCCCTATGGGACTTAATTTTTCAAGCATTTTTTAAGCGGATTTAAAATTCACAAATTGCTTCGAAAATTTTAGGCAATATTCAAATTGTTCCATAAAATATATAAAAAAAAAATTCAGCGAAATATATTCAGTTGTTTTTTAAATAAAAATTAAAATAATAATAACACCTCTTATATTAAGCGATCACGTGTCCATGATATGAAACGATCACATGGCCCACTTCAAAATGATATATGGCAGCCATCTTGTGTCAAAATCGTGATTTTTAAAGTTCTTTTTAATTCATATTGAGTGTTGTATCCGTCCTAAAATTACTTTATTTTTGCCTAAAATCTGTGCATCTACATACTGAAACAACGCAATGACAATATATTTCAGTTTAATGCTCTTCCAAATTTGATTATTTCTACTATTAAGCCTATTTTTCACCTATGTAAAATGTAAACAGCAAAATATGTAGAATGAGTTGTATTAGAATCGCTGTAATTCTTTAACACAAAATCATTTAGTCCATGGAGTCTGCTTAGCTGATATGAATTCATTGATTTTAGAAAGAGAAGGACGATATTTTTCGTTGAAGTTTTACGCATCGAGTTTACTTACTTGCAGCTCAATGGTCTTAATTTTTAAATAAAATAAATTGTTATAGTATTGTGATGAATGACATGAATGGGGGAATTATTTATGAATGAAATGTTGCTTTTATAGAGAGAGCCAGGCGTGTTATTTTTTTATGACGTCATTTGAATGGATTTCAGTTGTTTTCGATGAAGTTTTCAAATATAATAAATTATCGTAGTATTATGATAATTCTAAAATTATTACCGAGGAATGTATAACATTTAAGAGATGTTTAAACCAGGCAATTTATACTTTAATGCCGTCATTTGAATGAAGTTAATTTTTTTCGATGAAGGTTTAAGGTTTCAAATATAATAAATTAATGTAGTATTGTGATAAGTTTTAAAATATTACCGAGGAATGTATTGCATTTTAGACATGTTTAAATAAAATTGCATTGAAGTTGGAAAGTGTTTCATAATCAATGCTTTAAGCATGATTGATCTTTCTTGTTTCCATCTCAATTGCTTCCTATCCAGTACTCTTGTAGAAGTGATCTTAGAGGATTCTAAATATGTTTTATGATTGATGAAGAGAAGAAATGAAAGTATGATATTAAAGTACGTATTTATATATGACAAGTATTTATTTAAGTATATATTAGGACATTCATGAAAACTCTATCTAATATTTAGGTAATCCTCTGTTAACAAGTGACATTATCCAGGCTATGCATAATTATCCTCTGTTGCCAGAAAAACACCCAAATACTATATTTATTTAGAATATTCTACCCGTAAATACGTGAGCAAAGAAAAGTTTTTCACTACCTATATAAAAACAATGAGCATCGTTACGTGATAGTACTCAGTTCACCGTGCTTTCTGGACACCCTCTAAATAAATATTTATCCTCCACTATTTATCAAACCATAAAGTACGGCCGATAATCTTGTGACAACAAACACACGCCACCGATAAAAAAAGAATTACAATAGCTGAACCCAATCGTTAGCACAAATATGGCTGACATATTTAGCACTGTTGTCTTCAGTTCCCATGGTAACTAAATAAGAGATCGAGCTGAAGACTAGATGGGTAGAAAAAATGCACGTTGATGGAGAAGCAAACAAACTGTACTTTTGGTCGTTTTAGCTTTTTTTATATCATTAAAATAAGTTTTTTTGCAGTTACCTTACCCACTTATAAAAATTCTTATCATCTGCCTAATCAAAAGCATCCAATACTATCGTGCTTTAAATTATGCTATATTACTTTTGACTTATTACTTTTGACCTGTACTTTTGACTCTATTACTTTTGACCTATACTTTTGACTCTATTACTTTTGACCTACTTTTGACTCTTTTACTTCTAACCTACTTTTGACTCTATTACTTTTGACCTACTTTTGACTATATTACTTTTGACAAGTCCGAACTTGTGTTTAAAAGCTGTCGCCTTAGATAGTTTGAAAATTGTTGATCGTACTTTTTCCAAATTTTCCAAATTACAAAGTAAGAATAATTCAGTTAAAACATATATAGCATAGCAATATTATTATTTTTTTCATTCTATCCAAAAATTAGTCATAAAATTGCTATAATTCACAATAAGTTTTACTTCAAAGTGGTATTCTCTCTTATTAATTAAATAATATTTCTACCTTTAAAATTTCCATTGAAAAATTCAATAAATGGACCATTTATCAAATTTCTTGATAATGCCATGGACTGCAGTATATTGGTCAAACTAAACGTGTCTTAAAGTACGGTTTTTAAGAATATTCTTCAATTGTGTCAAAAATCCCTGGTTTGATTTTTCTTTTACCTTTTCAGTTTCCGATTTTAATATCCTTGAAGCATCTTATATCAATGAAAATTCCAACAATCTACTTGGTGATTTATCAATGACATCATTTCTTCAGAGGTATGGTATGACCATATGCACTGATTATTATTTTTCTTCTCTCATTTTTCTACACCGCTATTTGAGTTCAAATACTATGCATTTCATTCAATTTTTTTCGTCACACTATGTTGAAAACCCAGACCACACGTCAGACCCGAAGGCTTCTACAATATAAGTGAGGCGAGTATTTTTATTTATAATTTTATTTATTTTTATGGTAGATAAAACCACAACATGTATAAATTTCAAAGGACATTTTAGATTATTTCGTGTAAAACATACATATCTATATCTTGAACATATTCCACTCATATATTCAACGATGACTGAGCAATGGAAAATTATAATTTTATAATATTTTGTCCATCAATTATTTATATGCAGCAGCTTCTACAATATAAGTGACGCGAGTATTTTATTTATAATTTTATTTATTTATTTTTATGGTAGATAAAACCACAACATTTATAAAAAAATAAATTTAAAAATATTCTCGCGCGAGACAGAATTTTCTATTTGTTTACCCATTCTCAGCACAATTAACATGATTTCAAGAAAATACAACTTTTAAATATTTTTAAAGGTAGAATTAATACTAGAAACCCTTCTTTGCTTTTAGTTTCGGGTCACCAGACGCGAGAGACAGCCTAGGAATTATTTATATACGTCTCTTTCAAAATTACGAAGAAATGCACATAAAATTAATAAACTTTAAATGTTATAAAATTTATTTATTAGATCTTGAAAAATATTTTTTGTGAGAATAAAAGAAAACCCATTAAAGAGAAATCCATCTGATTTTCATGTATGCAAGTGCATATATATACGAATCGCCCATGTGTATCTTGGAGTTTCTGTATAGTGGGTATTAGAAGAAATATTAAAGTTCGTTTCCAGCTTCCATTTGCCAAAATCTAAAGCGAATGACACGTGTTGAAAGGCAGAACTATCTATGTTTGGCGTCCATTAATTAAACAGAGTTAGAATAATCTCTCATGACGTCTCTATGCTTCATGCAGGTGTGTCAAAAAGATTGCACGAATACATATCTCTTGAAAGATTATAGTTGCAGAGCCATTGGTTCAATTTAATAAATGCTTCAAATAAGATATACTTTCAGAGAACGACAGTTTTGGTTATGTGACACGTTTCAACAAAAAAAGAACAAAACTTATATTTTTATAACGAGCCTCTTCTAAGAAACTTTCGATTATGAACATTGTTCCTTATTAATTTAAAGATTAATTAAAAAAACTGGTTACCAAATATGCAAAATTGGCAGTGAAAAACTCGTAACTCGAATTCGAATTTTCGACCTCGTTCCAACACTTTCCCAATACGTTGTTCTATGTATTTAGGGAAAGTAATATACCTAAAACGGCTGGAATAAAAAGTTGCAATTTGCACTTTTTTATTAAAAGGTGCCACAAGATAACCAATATTATGCTATGAAAGGTTTATCTTAATTAAAGCAAAGCATGTAATCTAGTATAGAGAAAGCATTGTTTTCACGAAAATTTTCGAAATCGAGATTTTAACGCCAATATATGCTTTAGGACCTTCTGAACACGTTTCGACTATATTTGGAGTGATGCCCGTCTTTTGTCTGTCTGATTTCTGTGATCGATTTCTTGTGTACTCATTACCAACCACAAATATTAATAGATTTTGACGAAACTTATATCCACGCAGACTTATATCCACGTTTTCTTTATTTTAATTAATTTTAAATCACTTTTAATTCAATTTTCGTTCTCATTTGGTAACTGGACTTATTTTCAAAGGTGGCGTAGAGACGAAACACTACGAAAAAACTAAAATCTCGAGAACGGCTAATTCTAGTGTAATGGAGTCGGCCTTATTCTTTTCTTCGTTAAAAAATTACGCATAAACAAGCATTTAATGGATATATTTGAGAATTCATAGTTTTTATTTTAGACTTTGAAAATTTTTGCGGGCTATATCGCAAAAAAAGGCAGGTTAATTCTTTCCGAATCGTACCAAAATCTAATCAGCACCAGAGTAACCCACAAGCGACTTATTAACCGAATTTTGTAAAATTTGGTCCATTAGTTTTTCAGCTAGAGTAGATACAGTCTTTTTCGGGCCTTTTCGTAAAAAAAGGCAGGTTCTTTTATCCCGAATCGTACCCAAAACTAATCAGCACCATATTCGCCCACAAGTGACTTACCTACCAAATTTTATGAAATTCAGTCAATTGCTTTTTTAGTTAGAGTGGATAAAATATCTGCACAGACAGACAGACAGACTGACACACGGACACACACACAGACGTCACGCTAAAAATAGTTTTTTCATATTCTAGAGGTCTCGAAACGCGTAGATCCGTCGAAAACTCGAGTTGCGATTTTCAGCATGATTCCAATACTTTCCCTATACATTAGCATGTATTGCAGAGAAAGTAAAAATGTGATGTGGGCAGCACAAGACTTTCCCTGCTCACATATCCACGTTCTCTTTATTTTAATTAAATTTAATTCACTCTTATTCAATTTTTGTTCTCATTTGCTAACTGGACTTTTTTTCAAAGGTGGCGTAGAGAAATACGAAAATACTAAAATATCTCGAGAACGACTAGTCCTAGTGTAACGGGATTGGTCTTATTCTTTTTTTGCTAAAATTTACGAGTAAAACAAGCATTTAATGGATATATTTGAGCATGCGTAGTTTTTGATTTTAGATTTTGACGATTTTTGAAGGCCATCTTGCAAAAAAGGGCAGGTTATTTTTTTCCGTATCGTACCAAAATTTAATCAGCACCAGGATGACCCACTAGAGACTTATCTACTGAATTTTGTGAAATTCGGTCCATTAGTTTTTTAGCTAGAGTGGATACAAACTTTTGCAGGTCATTTCGCAAAAAAAGGTGGGTTCTTTTATCACAAAACGTACCCAAAACTAATCAGCACCAGATTCGCCCACAAGTGACTTACCTACCAAATTTTATGAAATTCGGTCCATTAGTTTTTTAGTTAGAGTGGATACAAAATCTGCATACACAGACAGACAGACACACACACAGACACACACACAGATGTCACGGTGAAAATGGTTTTTTTCGTATTCTGTAGGTCTCGAAACGTGTAGATCCGTCGAACTGTGATCTCGAGTTGTAGAAACTCGAGTTGTGATTTTCGGTATGATTCCATGATTCCAATACTTCCCCTATACATTACCATGTATTGCAGGGAAAGTAAAAATCTAGAACCAGATAGAATTTTTTTAAATTCGAAGAAAAAACTTCGAAATTTATTCGAAATTTTATATTTTCTTAACATGGCAGTATAAAACAGAATTTGATATAATTATATATAAAATAGTTTATTTATGGCTCAATGATTACGATACTTAAAAATCTAATGTGGGCAGCACATGACTTTCCCTGCAGGCTTATATCCACGATTGCTTTATTTTAATTAAATTTAATTCCTTTTTAATTAAATTTAATTCCTTTTTAATTCAATCTTCGTTCTCGTTTGGTAACTGGACTTATTACTTTCCCTGCAACACATGGTAATGTATAGGGAAAGTATTGGAATCATGTCGAAAATCGCAACTCGAGTTTTCGACGGATCTACACGTTTCGAGACCTCTAGAATACGAAAAAACTATTTTTAGCGTGACGTCTGTGTGTGTGTCTGTCTGTCTGTCTGTCTGTTTGTGTGTCTGTCTGTCTGTGCAGATTTTGTATCCACTCTAACTAAAAAATTAATTGACCAAATTTCATAAAATTTGGTGGGTAAGTCACAAGTGCACGAATCTGGTGCTGATTTGTTTTGGGTATGACTCGGGTTAAAAGAACGCGCCTTTTTTTGCGAAATGGCCCGCAAAAGCTTGCATCCACTCTAACTGAATAACTAATGTGCCGAATTTCACAAAATTTGGTAGATAAGTCGCTCCTAGGCCACCCTGGTGCTGATTAGATTTTGGTATAATTCGAAAAAAAATAACCTGCCTTTTTTCGCAAAACGGCCCGCAAAAATCATCAAAATCTAAACTTAAGAACTACGTATGCTCAAATATAGTCATTAAATGCGTGTTTAATACGTAATTTTTAGCGAAGAAAAGAATAAGACCAACCCCATTACACTAGGACTAGCCGTTCTCGAGATATTTTAGTTTTACGTATTTTTCCTACACCATTTTTGAAAATAAGTCCAATTTTCAAATGAGAACGAAAATTGAATTAAAAGTGAATTAAATTTAATTTAAATAAATAGAACGTAAATATAAGTCTGCAGGGAAAGTCATGTGCTGCCCACATCAGATTTTCTTGTGCTATTAAACTTAATTTAACGAATAATGAAAGGAAGAAAGAGAAAACAAGTCTGTAGGAAAAGTCACGTGCTGCTCACATTTTGTTCGTATTTAGACGAATAATATTAGTATGAGCGAGATTATAAATTGTACATATTTCAAATCACGGTTTAAAGCGGGCTATATTTTGCTATTTGCTTAATAAGTCCTCAAACTTTCGAATGAAAATCATTCAAATATTCCGTGACTATGAGATATATTTTGCCATTTCGCACCTGGTGGAAATTTCCCGTTATTCGTAAAATACCTGATGCATTTATTCCCTCAAAACATGTTTACAATCGTTCAAATCTCCACTATATATCGGAAGCGAGGATATTCCCCATCTGAATGGTTTTGGTCAACCCCCATTTACGTTAACGTACAATTAGGTGGTCTGAGATCATGGCGTCCTGTAATTTCGCATCTCATAAACAACCTCCTATTAAGGCACAACAAGCTTTGGTTTCCCATGGGAAAATAGCCCACATTTATTGGTGGATAAAGAGCTCCTTAAGGAGATTGCAATCAGTTAGGATGGTTAGTGTTTTGCTGGTTTTATTGCAGCAGGTAATGTGCGCCTTTCATTTCAGAGGTGAACCACAATGCTTTTTAGTATACTTATAGTAAAGTCGCATTTTAAAAGAGATTATTACAATTTTTACTTTCTCCTACAATATTATTAAGAACTTACTTTTATCTTAAAACATCTTTCATATCAGATTTTGATGGAATAGCATTTTCCAGATTAGAGAAACATAATGTGAACGAACACCTTTGGGAAAATGTCCGTCTGTATCTTGAATGTGTGAGACGACTTGGCTGCCACTAGGTCATAGACATATGCTGGGGGGTGGGGGCATAACACTCCATTGGCGGGAAAGTTACAAGAAGTTTGTAAAGTAATGGAATTCACTTTGTTTATAGTACTGTAAGACTCCGAAGACCCCTTAATTATTCACCAGGTTCATATTTGAAAATGAAATTCAACAAACCTCCGATTCTATACCATCTCTAGTTGAGATCTTGGCTACGCCTATGTTAGATACCTGGCTATGTCTATGCCAGATACTTGGCTGCGCTGCCTGTAAGTTCTGATATTCATGTCACTCTTATAACTAATAATTTTCTCCTATGCTGGGGGAAGGGGCATAACTACTCCATTGGCGGGAAATTTACAAAAAGTTGCAAAGTAATGGAATTCACTTTGTTTATGGTACTGTAAGACTCCAAGGACCCCTTAATTATTCATCGGGTTCATATTTGAAAATGAAATTCAGCAAACCTCCGATTCTATCCCATCTCTATTTGAGATCCTGGCTACACCTATGCTAGATACCTGGCTATGTCTATGCCAGATACTTGGCTACGCTACCTATAAGTTATGATATTCATGTCACTCCTAGAACTAATAATTTTCTTATATGTTGGCAGTAATAGACATCTGCTGGGGGGAGGGGCATAACTACTCCATTGGCGAGAAAGTTACAAAAAGTTGTAAAGTAATGGAATTCACTTTGTTAATGGTACTGCAAGACTCCAAGGACCCCTTAATTATTCATCGGGTTCATATTTGAAAATGAAATTCACAAAACTCCGATTCTATCCCATCTCTGTTTGAGATCCTGGCTGCGCCTATGCTAGATACCTGGCTATGTCTATGCCAGATACTTGGCTACGCTACCTGTAAGTTCTGATATTCATGTCACTCCTAGAACTAATAATTTTCTTATATGTTGGCAGTAATAGACAACTGCTGGGGGAGGGGCATAACTACTCCATTGGCGGGAAAGTTACAAAAAGTTGTAAAGTAATGGAATTCCCTTTGTTTATAGTACTGTAAGACCCCGAAGACCTCTTAATTATCCATCGGGTTGATATTTGAAAATGAAATTAGCAAACCTCTGATTCTATTCCATCCCTATTTGAGATCCTGGCTGCGCCTATGCTAGATACCTGGCTAAGTTTATGCCAAATACTTGGCTACGTTACCTGTAAGTTCTGATATTTATGCCACTCCTTGCACTAATAAGTTTCTCATATGTTGTCAGTAATAGTAACATATATGTCGACTCTGATATTAGCATATATTTTGTTTTTCTCACTTTACTGCCGATCTCGTGTTTCTAATTTCCTCAAATATCCGCTAAGCGTGCTGCAATCACTTTTATTCGATCAGGCATAATCGCTTTACCATAGATAGATCTAATGTGCAACCTCATCAATCTATTATTTCAAAGTTATTTGGGTGCTTGAGGAATTTCTTAAGAACCCCTAAGAAGAAAATTCGGTTCATACTAATGGTTTAAGTACCACTTTTTATAAATTATTATATTTTATTTTATTTGAGGTACAATATTTCTTTCATGGAGATCGTGTTTTAATTTTCTTTTATTCTCTCACATTACTTCAATACGTTTGTTTTTAACTTTGCATTACCATAGTTGGTTTATTAACGTGTTTTCTAGTTTGTGGATGAAGAATATTTCTACGAGAGATTTCATGCTTAATTCTTTTTATGCAAACTCCTCTCTATACCTATACACTTTTTCTACACCCATTTATGGACAAAGTCAAGATTTTCTTTTTTTTATCTTCTTTATAATTATATCTCACTGGATTTTACTATTTCAAATGTTTGTTAAATAAGGGGAACTATAAAATTTTGTCCTTTAAAAGTGAGCAAGCTGTTTTTATAATTAATATTGTACTAGTTTAAAGTTCATAATTTCCTTATAATGGGCTTGCAATAAATTGTGCTTGTGTTCTATAGTATGAAAATATTCTTGTGTCTGCTGTTGTGCTTATCTGTATCGTCTTCTTTGTTGTATTAATAAATCTGAAATTTGAATTTTTGAATTCTTTATTGAATTAGAAATATGGCTAGTTATAAGGAGGTACAAGGAATACATGTTTTACACTGATAAAATATTTTTCATAGAAAAAAAAGCTTTTTATTTGAAATAAATGTATTTCTAGGATGAAACTCCTATTGCAGATAACAGCATTCATGGATTGGTTTTGAGCTTATTATATGCTTTTCAGCTTGGAATAGCCGATACCTGACATTTAGAAAATTCGTGACAGTAAGAAAATGGCAGTCAGAAAATTTGTTAGGAGTCACAATTTTTCGAACCTCTAAGGAGATCGATAGTTCTACCATGGATTGATGGATGGATTTAAATGTCTGGATGGATTTAAATGTCTTTAAAATAGAATTGATACTACACGTTCACAGTCGCGTAGAACCTGCTTATAAGGGGACGTTTCCAAAGTTAGAATAGCTCTTCCTTTGCAGATAACAACAAGCATTCTGTGATCAGTAGCTCCCCGAGGTTTCCTGTGTCCTCAAGCGAACTTTCATGGAAGGTTCCATATGAACAAAATATGCATTAAGACATCACATATCTGAAAATTGGGAAACAAAATTGATTTTCCAACAATTTTTTGCTGTTTTTTAAAGTTCAAAAATAAATATGGATTCATTATTCCTTTTCACTTCTGGTATAGAATTTTGGGTTCTTAGCTCAACAATATTTTCGAGGTCTTTGTTTATGATATAAAATTATTCCCAAGTCCAAAGCTACCTTGCCCAAATAGGCCTATATATATATATATATATATATATATATATATATATATATATATATATATATATATATATATATATATATATATATATATATATATATATATATATATATATATATATATATATATATATATATATATATATATATATATATATATATATATATATATATATATATATATATATATATATATATATATATATATATATATGTGTAAAAAATATTAAAATTGTAAATCCAATGCTCGAATGGAAAGAGTAACTCACAATACACTATGCTAGAATTTGCCTACAAAAAACAATGAAATAAAATGAAATTCAACCATAATGAGGAAATTATAATACATATTACAGTTCAGAAAGCTAAAGATAATCAACAAATGTCCATGGTGAGAAATCGAAAAAAGGAATAAAATAATCACGCATTAAAGCTTGCAAATGGAAGAGCTCTAGGCTTAAGGCTCTAGGCTTTCGAGTCATTTCAAAAAAATTCTTTTTCGAGTCGTAATATTTAAAAAAAATAAACACAAAAATGCTTGTTTCTGAAACACAAGATAGATTTTATCTATAAACATGTGTTATTAGGACGACAAGCATAAAGATTGAAAAAATAGAAAGAAAACATAAATACCTTGAAATACTACACCTAAATGTTGTACAACCATGACGAGCAAAAAATGACTAGACCAATGTTGCCATTCGCTAAAAAGTAAAGAAGTGATTTACTGTTGCCAAAGTGAGTAATATAAACCGTACTGCGTAATGGCAGTGAAATGTGATATTCTACAGTAAAAGCTGCAAAATAAATAGATGAAAATATATTGTAATGTAAAAACAAATATATATATATATATATATATATATATATATATATATATATATATATATATTTAAGGATCCACTAATTGGTCATATCGTTACAGGCAACATGAATATAATTAATGATAATGATTTAATAAAGGCATTCAAACTGGGAACCAAATATCGTAATCCACATAGAGGAAATGCCTATGACACCTTTTTGAAGGATTTGGACGATTTCATATATAATATGTCCATTAAATTTAGCATTCCAGATAGTACATTTTTAAATCCGTGGGTAGCAAAGTGGCGATATTCACATTGATTTTTAGTAGGAAGATCATTAAAGACTTTACGTTCAAATATTTTAATATGATCCCTGTGGACATTCATTCTAAGACATAAAGGGTTGCTGGTTTGGCCAATATAAGATAAATTACAAATTGTACAATTGAGTTTGTAAATGCAATTAATAACTTTGCAGAATTTTTGTGAGGTGGAATTAGAATTAATTTGTAATGGGTCAGCATAAGGACAAGTTTTACAACTATTATTGTTGCATCTATTGAAGGAATAAGAATTAGATTGAGATTTGGTATGGTATTCTTCCAAATCATCTATAACGCCTAATTAGTCAGTTATTCGATCTATAATTATCCCAATTCATAATAATAATATACCTGACACTACGCAATGAATAAAATTTACATCTCGAATTTTAAATTAAAATTTCCAATATAAACTTCTTCAAAAACTATTTTATCAGGTACGGATTTCTAATTATAACTAGTACCATAATGAAGAAGTGAAACGAAATTTCGGAGAGTAACATAAAAAGCGAAGTAGATAAGATCTACATGAGATTTTCATACGTAGTATTCTTAAATAATCGAAGTGTGAACAAATAGAGTTTTAATCATCCGGAAAGGAAGATATGCAAAGCTATTAATACGTATGTGTCTGACTGCATCCATACAACTGCAGGCAAAAGGGACCAACATATAGCGGAAATACATGTTTTGATTAAAATTTGTAAATTTCACCCATTCTTATCACCTAACTTTCCACTAAGCCTGAGTCTGATACTGTTTACTATTTTTGAAAGATTACTTTCCACTTGTCCGGAGTCCCATACTGATTACTATTTTTTAAAGTCTTCATTTAAAATTTTTTTTGTTTACGTTCAATATTATATTCATTCCGGTATCTACTCGATTTAATGAAGAGATGTAAAATGCTTTGATTTATGTTCCGCTGCAAACATTTCGACTCACACGTGGTGACTGTACCTGTAAGTTTATATTTCTTTTTTTATATTTCTGGTTTTTAATTCATTTGGATTTTATTATTTCTCCTTCCACTAACCGATATTATTTCTCCTTCCACTAGCCGCTATTATTTCTCCTTCCACTAGACAGTTTCAATGGTGTCCATAGTCAAATACTATCGCCATTGTCCGAAACTCGGTATTCTACCGGTTTTAATTTGAATTGTATGGCTGTCCTGACGAGAATGCAATTTCGAACTAACCGCCATTTTTTATGTGGTTTCAACTTATTGTTCTCCATGTCTTGATCTTTAATCTTGAGTTAATAATTAATGCCTTTTCTCATTTTTGTCGTGTTTGCTTTTTCATTTTATATATATATATATATATATATATATATATATACATATATATATATTTAATTGTCATTTATGTATATTTATATTCCCTTCATCCCCATACTATCATAGTGATAAGTGACCTACTATTTTTACTTTCCCTGCAATACATGGTAATGTATAGGGAAAGTATTGGAATCATGTCGAAAATCGCAACTTGAGTTTTCGACGGATCTACACGTTTCGAGACCTCTAGAATACGAAAAAACCATTTTTAGCGTGACGTCTGTGTGTGGGTCTGTGTGTCTGTCTTTGTGTCTGTCTGTCTGTCTGTGTGTCTGTCTGTCTGTGGAGATTTTGTATCCACTCTAACTAAACAACTAATGGACCGAATATCACAAAATTTGGTAGGTAAGTCACTTGTGAGCGAGTCTGGTGCTGATTAGTTTTGGGTACGATTTGGAAAAAAAAAACCCGCCTTTTTTTGCGAAATGGCCCGCAAAAGCTTGTATACACTCTAACTGAAAAACTACTGGACCGAATTTCACAAAATTCGGTAGATGAGTCACTTGTGAGTTACCCTGGTGCTGATTAGATTTTGGTACGATTCGGAAAAGAATAACCTACCTTTTTTTGCAAAATGACCCGCAAAAATCGTCAAAATCTAAACTAAAGAACTAGGTATACTCAAATATATCCATTAAAGGCTCGTTTAATACGTAATTTTTAACGACGAATATAATAAGATCAACCCCATTACACTAGGACTATCCGTTCTCGAGATATTTTAGTTTTCCGTATTTTCTCTACACCACCTTTGAAAATAAGTCCGGTTACCGAATGAGAACGAAAATTGAATTAAAAGTGAAATAAATTTAATTAAAATAAAGATAACGCTATTATAAGTCTGCAGGGAAAGTCATGAGCTGCCCACATCAGATTTTTACTTTCCCTGCAATACATGGTAATGTATAGGGAAAGTATTGGAATCATGTCGAAAATCGCAACTCGAGTTTTCGACGGATCTACACGTTTCAAGACCTCTAGAATACGAAAAAACCATTTTTAGCGTGATGTCTGTGTGTGTGTCTGTGTGTACGTCTGTCTGTCTGTGCAGATATTGTATCCACTGTAACTAAAAAACTAATGGACCGAATTTCACAAAATTTGGTAGGTAAGTCACTTGTGGGTGAGTCTGGTGCTGATTAGTTTCAGGTACGATTCGGGATAAAAGAACCCGCCTATTTTTGCGAAATGGCCCGCAAAAGCTTGTATCCACTCTAACTAAAAAACTAATGGACCGAATTTCACAAAATTCGGCAGATGAGTCATTTGTGGGTCACCCTGGTGCTGATTAGATTTTGCTAGGATTTGGAAAAAAATAACCTGCCTTTTTTCGCAAAATGGCCGGCAAAAAATCGTCCATATCTAAACTAAAGAATTACGTATGCTCAAATATATCCATTAAATGCTTGTTTAATACGTATTAGCGAAGAAAAGAATTAAGCGAAGAAAAGAATAAGACCAACCCCATTACATAGGACTTGCCGTTCTCGAGATATTTTAGTTTTTCGTATTTTCTCTACGCCGCCATTGAAAATAAGTCTGGTTACCGAATGAAAGCGAAAATTGAATTAAAAGTGAAATAAATTTAATTAAAATAAAGAGAACGTGGATATAAGTCTGCAGGGAAAGTCATGTGCTGCCCACATCAGATTTTTTTCAAAGGTGGCGTAGAAAAAATAAGAAAAAACTAAAATATCTCGAGAACGGCTAGTTCTAGTGTAATGGGGTTGGTCTAAAAACAACCCCATTACGTATAAAACAAGGATTTAATGGATTTATTTCAGCATACATAGTTTTTTATTTTAGATTTTGTCGATTTTTGCGGGCCATTTTGCAAAAAAAGGCAGGTTACTTTTTCCGAATCGTACCAAAATCTAATCAGCACCAGGGTGATCCACAAGCGACTTATCTACCAAGTTTTGTGAAATTCGGTCCGTTAGATTTTCAGCTAGAGTGGATACAAGCTTTCGCGGGCCATTTCACAAAAAAAGGCGGGTTCTTTTATCCCGAATCATACCCAAAACTAATCAGCACTAGATTCGCCAACAAATGACTTACCTACTAAATTTTATGAAATTCGATCTATTAGTTGTTTAGTTAGAGGGGATACAAAATCTTCACAGACAGACACACAGACGTCACGCTGAAAATGGTTTTTTTCGTATTCTAGAGGTCTCGAAACGTGTAGATCTGTCGAAAACTCGAGTTGCGATTTTCGACATTCCAATACTTTCCTTTTACATTACCATGTATTGCAGGGAAAGTAATAGATTCAATCATTGTTGTGAAAAATAGCCGCGATACAATTTTTTATTGGTGGCGCAATTAGCTCCACGGGGGACAAGTCCCGCTCCCCCCTGGGAGTTCATTGTCAAGTATATGGTATCAATCAAAAGATTATTTTCAAGCTTTTTAAAGTGTGTACGGTAACAAGCTATAATTGTAATCATTTTGACCCATAATAGAGATTTTTTTTAAAAAACATTTCTTGTAAAATATGAGGCAAAAAAAGCTAGTAAAAATGGATTGTGGTATGAAAAAGTAAAATAGTTAATTTGAATTGGAACTACTAGCCTACATATAATCGTTCAAGAGATGTTGAATAACGGAATATTTTTTAAACGCTTTGTTAAAGACCTCTATTTCACCGATGAAGCATGATGTTGTACTAGGTGGATGATTTCAATCCCGCTTCCGATTGAAAAAGTAATTTTCAATTTAGTGTCAATCACATATTACAGAATATCCCATATGACGTAAATATGGATCCGGCCACCTCCAGTTCAAACTCAAACGTCGCATTTGAATTCTTGGCGATCGAAGGTGTCAAAACGTCAGTCAGTCTGAAAAGTTCACCTTGAGATGAATTTTCATTGTCTGTTGCACACCACTCTTCTCAAAGGGGGAGGAATTTAGTAGATAGTAGATCTTACGCGGTGACCTTCACCGTTTGGAAAACCCCAATTGACAAACTGCTTGCGAAAACTCGGATAGCAATTCAGAGAAAGGCAGTCAGAGAGGTATTCTAAAATGTGCAACGATTAATTTGGGATGTGTTCAATGGAAGAAATATGTAGATTCAGATGTCAAGCGAAACACGTTAAGAAGTGAAAATGAAACTTCTTGACGTTCTTCGTCAAAAGTTATGTTAAAGAAAGGAAAGACGTCAAAAACAATATTGACATACATTCAAAAGTGCGTAGTGTGGATCTCTGAAATGGTTTCTAATGGACATATTTCAACGAATCTTGGTATTTATGCCAGCTGACCAATGGAGACTCGATTTAAAAAACAAACAATGAATTGAATTTTACCCACGGAGGATATTTTTGCGTTCAAAGATTGGTATTGCTTTTCGCAGTTCTTGCGAAAATGTTTGGTAGAAATCGACAGCGGTATCTAGAATTTTTTTATGATTTCTATAGAGATTTTTTTGCTCTTATAGAAATTCTATAGAAAAGGTGTTAGAATTGTGGTCCTTTTGCCCATAGACATAATATAAATTTATGGTAAAAATCTTTTAGAAATATTGTTACCAGCTTATCCCCTAGTAGAATCGTGGATGTGTACACGAGATACAAGAACGAGTCAAGTTTCTAGATAACTTTCGTTTATTCACAAGTACAAAGTAAACAGGAACAGTATACAATCAAACAGCGCTTAAATGCTCCACTAATTTCACAGAATAAGCGGCATTATTCTCAAAATGCTGACGAAAGTAATTTCACAAAACAGCAGCTACTATTCTTAAAACATTGACAAAAATCACAGTCCAATATACTCGTAGCTCGTGTCACGTCCATTCGTTAACTCCCCTGCAACGGAGGAGTGAGTCCTTTTTATAGTCTCTCTATAGAAACTTCTGGAAATCTCTGTATCTCACTCAAAGAATAATCGTTCTATCGAGAAGTTTCTGGAACATTCCGAAAGTCTCTAAATATCGCCAAATTGGCGATAAATCGCCAAATCTGTTAACCTTTCTTCTAATTGGGAAAATCCTGGAAACCCTGGTTTTCTTCGCCTGGCCTTCCAGACAGATGAAAGACGAGGCGCCAAAGGGAATATTGCGCGTTTGCAACAATATTATACAGGGTGTCCCGTGCTATGGGTGCCCAATGGCTATTTCCTCAACCGTTAGTCACAGAGATACACTTCCAATTGCAAAAATGTTTTAAATTTTAAAATATATTATCTTAGAAACAGTTTAAATCAATAAATGCATTTCTGAAAGAAATACGAAATATAAATTTTTATACAGTCTCCCGGTTCTACCAATTATATTTAGGAAAATCATCCTCGTGCAATTTTACGCAAAATAAAAAAAAATATCCTTTTACGAACAAAATTGACCGACTTATAGCTGTTTAAATTGGAGCATTTTTTGTGTTGAGAAATGGTCAATACGGTCCCTGATTGGTTGGTTGCCTGAAATGGGACATTTTTATGCGTGGAAAAGCGACTTAAGTCATAAAGTTTAATACTTCATTATTCGGTGAATTTTGGTCGTAAAAGGAAGATTTTTTTCTTTATTTTGTATGAAATTGTATGAGGATGATTTTCCTAAATATAATTGGTAGGACCGGAGGACCGTATAAAAATTCATATTTCGTATTTCTTTCAGAAATGCATTTATTGATTTAAACTGTTTCTAAGATAATAGATTTTAAAATTTAAAACATTTTTGCAATTGGAAGTGTATTTCTGTGACTAACTGTTGAGGAAATAGCCATTGGGCACCGATGGCACGGGACACCCTGTATATTAATAGTGTTGAATAGCGTATGTCCATGCCAATATTTGCACCACTAATAATGACTCCTTATGGCGAAAAAGTGAACCATTTGTTTCTTTTAGTAAATCACGATCTCGTGGTCCAATCATCATAAATGCTGATTTTCGTTAAAGCATACTCATTAAAAACTGTTTTAGAACTCTCTGAGTAGAATCTCAGTTTGATTGTAAGAACTTTATACTATTAATAATTTTGTTTTTCTCGCTAAAGGAAAGTACGATAAGAATGGGTAAAAGTTTGTTGTCTATGAGTGTACAGAAATCCAGGGAGAGAATTCGCCATGTGTTATCATCTGCAATCAAATATGTTAAATGGAATTAACCATTTAACCATCTTCTTTTAGTATCTAGTCCGCCATTGATCAAATTGACTGTGAACCTGAGTTATCGTTCGAAATTTGAGTTTTGTGGTGATCTCTACATTGTTTTTTATGTGATTTTTAGCAAAAATGTATTTTATTAAAAAATTTGTAACAAATATCGTAAGCGTGGATATTTTTACAATTAACATCTGTTTTATTTAAAAAATAAGTAAAACATTAACTTATAAAGTCGTATAACGTGCTTGTAATAAAATGGTCAAGCGGGGAACAACGGAAGGGTCGAAAGGATTCTATAAAACACTTCATATAAGCTCAGTGTGTTCTATCGCTAGGAGCCATATAATTCCCAAAACCATGAGTTTCACGTGGATATCAATGAAAATTCATCACGGTCTGTTTGTTTTCAAAGTTAAGCAAATGACGAAATCTCTAATTTCTGAAATAAAACAGAGTAGAAGAATTTACGAGTTCTCTATTTAAAATTACACTCCATTATTACAGGATGCGTGGATTATGGTATAGATTATGTATTCGAATGGCAACGCCATTTGTGTGGACTCCTCTTCCGGCTGCACAATCCTCCCGAGCAGTTGTCTATCTGGAACGACCTGAGCCTCTGCAACTGTTACATGTGCCTTTTCTGATTCACTGTTGCCAGTACCGAAAAACTACTATATCGCTCCGACCAAAATGGCGACTGATACGTCTGTTGGATCAACTTGCTTCCTTTGAGTGTGTGTTCCAGAGCTCTTGCTCCATCTTTCTCTGGTGTTGAGTCTTACATTAAGCTTTCCCAATCGCTGCTTTTCAATCACTCATCTTCGTGAGGACTTCAGCTCTGTTGGGACGACACCCAAGGGTGTGAAATTAAACCTGTAAACCGAGAGGTAAGCTAGGTTTACACCCCCAGTCTCTCAGCTTCCCTTAGGTCTATGATGCGACCTGTATCTAAATCCGTCAATTGTTCTTAGCGCCGTCGAATACGACTCAAAGGCATCTTTGTACACAACTTGCAGTATCAAAGCAGAGAATCCAGTTCCAATTTCCCGTGAGTGAGAATACCTTTCATTTTAAGTGCTGTCCGATGCATCGTTCTCATGCGCGTTGATGAACCCTATAACACCATTGGCGCTGACAGTTTGATCAGTTGCATAACTCTTAAAACGACATTTGCATGCTGAATTTCGCAGCTGTAGTTCAATTTTTTATGGGTGCATATATTTTTTTGCAACAAAGTGAATTTTATAAACTGACATGTTCATAAAAAAACTTCTTAATACTCCGCTTTCAACATGTTGCAGAAAATAGCTGAGGCCAATTTTAATAGCTCAGAATTAAATGTAAGATTATATATAAATTGATTATTTGCCAGTAAAGAGCTATTTTCCCTGTAGTGATGAATTTTTGTACAAATTTCTTTATTTCTCGTTTCAGAGACAGAACTCCCACGGTCTTCTTCACCCTATTACTGAGCCCAGATGTTCAATGTGGTTTTCGTTCTGAATGGGGTTGAAATTGGGAACTTTAATTATGCTTTGTGCTTTGAATATAGAAAGTCTAAAAATTTAGAGAATTTCGGATTGCAAAAACACACTTTTTAGCACTCAACCAGCCTGTTTGCGTATTTTTAAAATTCAAAATCAGTCTATAAATATTGCATTGCGATACTGAAATTTTCATAAATTTATCATGACAATCTGGAAGTTCATAAAATTCCGAATTTCATAAAATTTGGTAAGTAAATCACTTGTTGGCGAATCTGGTGCTGATTAGTTTTGGGTACGATTCGGGATAAAAGAACCTGCCGTATTTGCGAAATGGCCCTCAAAAGCTTATATCCACTCTAGCTGAAAATTTAGTGAACCGAATTTCACAAAATTTGGTAGATAAGTCACTTGTGGGACACCCTGGTGCTGATTAGATTTTGGTACGATTCGGAAAACAATAACCTGCCTTTTTTTGCAAAATGGCCCTCAAAAATCGCCAAAATCTATAATAAAAAACTACGTATGCTCAAATATATCCATGAAATGTCTTTCTAATGCGCAATTTTTAACGAAGAAAAGAATAAGACCAACTCCATTACACTAGGACTAGCCGTTCTCGAGATATTTTAGTTTTTCGTATTTTCTCTACGCCATCTTTGGAAATAAGTCCAGTTATCAAATGAGAACGAAAATTGAATTAAAAGTGAATTAAACTTAATTAAAATAAAGAGAACGTGAATATAAGTCTGCAGGGAAAGTTATGTGCTGCCCACATCAGATGTTTAACATCAAAACCAGTCTATAAATATTGCAGTCGGATTCTGAATCTTTCGGAAATTCAAAATAAGAGTTTATATTTTAATTAACATTTCGAGCTACTAGCTGGAACAAATTTCAAGAGCACATTTACATACTCATATCATGTTTTTACTACTGTCAAATACGTCGCAACACGAACAGTACAATGAAAAATTCGACATACATGATAAATGGGCAAAGCTATACCGCATTGTACTCATGAACAATGGGAAAAGCGAAAACATTCTCTTTTGACCTTGCCGCTGGTGGTATAGGTAAATTATGTCAGAAAACAAGACACTAATCAGATCAACGAAAGTTATAATGTAAATATTATATAACAGATTGTATGAGGAAGTGCGGAAAGTCGCTAATAGGTTTTGTTTTCGCTTTGTTGGCGCTTAATGATAACAAGATGCATTTTAATACTGCATACTTCAATGTTAGAGGTATGTTAATTGTATTGAAATATTTTGCGTATTCTACTTTATACCTTTCTCATTTATCCTTATTGGCTTTTATCTTTCCATTGTATTGTGGACAACAATAATACGAGTATGCAATTTACTGAAAGTTTCAGGGGAATCAGCTGTCCAAGTAAGGACGCTTCGGCAGACGATAATTAGCTGAATATTTCAGAAATGAAGTTGGAATTTTCCATGAACGCCTGTAACTGTTGCTTTTCATAGATTATCAACAAAGTAGCGGTAAAAATCTGATGTGGGCAGCACATGACTTTCCCTGCAGACTTATATTCATTCTCTTTATTTCAATTCAATTTAATTCACTTTTAATTCAATTTTCGTTCTCATTTGATAACTGGACTTATTTTCAAAGGTGGCTTAGAGAAAATACGAAAAAACTAAAATATCTCGAGAACGGCTAGTCCTAGTGTAGTGGTGTTGATCTTATTCTTTTCTTCGCTAAAAATTACGTATTAAACAAACATTTAAAGGATATATTTGAGCATACGTAGTTTTTATGTTAGATATTGGCGATTTTTGTGGGCCATTTTGCAAAAAAAAAGACAGGTTATTTTTTTTCGAATCGTACGAAAATCTAATCAGCACCATGGTGTCCTACAAGTGACTTATCTACCGAATTTTGTGAAATTCGGTCCATTCGTTTTTCAGCTAGAGTGTATACGAGCTTTCGCAAAAAAAAGCGGGTTCTTTTATCCCGAATCGTACCCAAAACTAATCAGCACCAGATTCGCCCACGACTTACCTACCAAATTTTACGAAATTCGGTTCATTAGTTTTTTAGTTAGAATAGATACAAAATCTACACAGACAGACACACAGACACATCACACAGACGTCACGCTAAAAATAGTTTTTTCGTATTCTAGAGGTCTCGAAACGTGTAGATCCGTCGAAAACTCGAGTTGCGATTTTCGGCATGATTCCAATACTTTCCCTATACATTAGCGTGTATTGCAGGGAAAGTAAAAATCTGATGTGGGCAGCGCATGACTTTCCCTGCAGACTTATATACACATTCTCTCTTTATTTTAATTACATTTAATTCACTATTAATTCAATTTTAGTTCTCATTTGGTAACTGTACTCATTTTCAAAGGTGGCGTAGAGAAAAAACGAAAATATCTCGAGAAGGGCTAGTCCTAGTGTAATGGGGTTGATCTTATTCTTTTCTTCGTTAAAAATTACGTATAAAACAAGCATTTAATGGATATATCTCAGCATACGTAGTTTTTATTTTAGATTTTGTCGATTTTTGCGGGCCATTTTGCAAAAAAAGGCAGATTATTTTTTTTTATGAATCTTACCTAAATTTAATCAGCGCCAGAGTAACCTACAAGCGACTTATTACCGGAATTTTGTGAAATTCGGTCCATTAATTTTTCAGCTAAAGTGGATACAGGCAATTTTTGCTGGCCATTTCCTAAAGAAAGGCGGGTTCTTTTATTTCGAATCGTACTAAAAACTAATCAGCACCAGGGTCGCACCCAAGTGACTTACCTAGCAAATTTTATGAAATTCGGCCCATTAGTTTTTGAGTTAGAGTGGACACACAGACAGACACACACACACAGCTGTCACGCTAAAAATAGTTTTTCGTATTCTAGAGATCTCGAAACGTGTAGATCCGTCGAAAACTCGAATTGCGATTTTCGACATGATTCCAACACTTTCCCTATACATTACCTTGTATTGCAGGGAAAGTAAAAAATGAGCAACGGTTACAGGATATTTTACAGTGTACTGGACCGGTTTCGTACTTTTGTGCGATCTTCGGCATGATATACACGATACGTACGATGCCATCAAAATTCAAATGTGACACAATTTTGTGAGCATTCTATTATAGACAAATTCAGTTTTATCGACAAATTCAGAGTTATCATGCAGGCCGGTATCAAATTTCATTTTAAGAACGAGGCAGTGTTCTTCAATCCGTAGCTGGCAAGTAACGTAGTATATATCACAGGGGCGTATGCAGAATTTTTTCCCAGGAGGGGGGGCAAAAGTCTATTGCATTTAATAGTTAGAGATCAATGTGAACCTTTTAGAGTTTTATAGTTAACAACAGAATATAACTACATGTATATGTTTTCCCCTCCCCCCCCCCCAAATTTAAATTTGACCTGTTAATGCGACAAACTTGAAAACTGGCATGCAGATTTGTAGTAACATAAAAATTTAAAACAAGAAAGGCCAATCATGCATAAAGCATTGATTATGAAACACTTTCCATCTGAATTGCAATTTTATTTAAATATCTCTAAAAGGTAATACATTCCGCGGTGATATTTTTAAAATTATCACAGTACTATAGTAATTTATTATACTTGAAAACTTTAAATTTCATCGATAAAAATGAACTTTATTCAAATGACGTTATCGAAATATAAATCGTCTGGCTGGATCTCTATGTAAAAATCTTCTGCTTCTCTATGTAAAATCAATGAATATTTCATTCATATCATTTATATTTCAGACTCCAGAGCAAAATAATTTTGCATGAAAATAATTCAGCAATTCTTATACAACTCAACTTACAATCGCTTGATTTGTTTACATTCTGCACAAATTAAAATTAGACTTCATTGTAGAAATAATCAAAGTTTAGTGATCATTTGAAATAAAAAATATTGTAATTGCGTAAGCACGGAGTTTAGATACACAGATAATACGCAAAAATAAAGGGGTTTTAGGACAGATGCAACACTAAATATAAATTTAAAAGATCCTTAAATATCACGATCTTTACACACGGAAGGAAAATGGATGCCATATTTTATTTTGCAATGAGTCACGTGATCTCTTCATATATCATGGATGTAATTATTATTTCAATTTTTATTTAAAAGATTACCTAACATATTTTGCTGAAATTTTTTTACACCTTTTATGCGATAATTTGAACATTTTCTAAAAATTTCCATTCACTTTTAACTTCGCTTAAAAAGTGTTTAAAAAATCAGGTCCCATATAGGGTTCAATGTATTTAATTTTTTCAACCCGGGTTATAAATCCGAAACTAATTGGGTGATATTATTATTTTTTATTCCCATATGTCCCACAGACCATCTCAACCATATACTAAAATTTCATTTTGATAAAGTCATTTTTACGGCAGCCATAGTGCGAACGGACAGACAGATAGACAGAATGACCAAAGTCATAAACACTTTTCAACTATGTTGGAAAGTGTTAAAAAAGTATGGGAAAGTTACCGGTGTTATTACCTAATTATCATGAATAGGGATCTTAGGCCCAGCCCACAGTATCAACGAGATAATGCTCTCCATGTGTCACCTTATTATTCAAACGTTTCTCTCTCTAATCCAGAGAATTCTATGTATTACTTTACTGTGGTAGTTTGTGTTTATGTATTTATTTCTTATTGATATGAGAAGAACTGAAATAACCCCAACGCGCGATAATGGTAAAATGTCAAGGAGAATAAAAACAATTTATCAACCATCCTAGAACTTTCTATGATACCAAATTCTTAAATATTATCTTACGAAAATATTAAAGAATGATGTTTGTACACAAAATACTTGGAAAGAATTTAACCTAAAGGAGGAACACTCCGCAAGTATTTGCATTCTGGCGAAGTAACTGCCAAAACAACGTTTCGAAAATCATATTCCAAAGTTCTTTGACTTGAAGGAGTCTCAACTACGTCACGTTCAGTATTTCTAGATATTGTCCAATCACGTACTAGAAATGGCAGTCTGACGTCATACTGGTGGGAAAAAATATCAATGAAAATGATCCCGTTTTATTGCACATAGTAATTGAAAGTTATTCGAAACATATTTGAGCGAAGGTTCCGACTAAGGTTTAATATTTGAAGAATTTGGGTTAATTTGATATTCGGTTGTATCACGAAATTGAGCTGTGTTGTTCCAGCCAGTTTCAGCTTCTCTTATTGATTTAATCGATATTGACGCAACTCTTATTTGAAATTTAGTCTTAAAATTGGGAATATAATTTTTTTTTCTTCAAATTAGTAGAGCATATTGAGAAGTCAGTATAAATGAGGATTTTTTAATAACTATTCGTATAAGGTAATAGACAGTGTCTCTTTCAGGACTTTTTGGTCAGGGGGGGGGGGGGAGGGTTGGTACGATTCAGGAGAAAAGAACCCGCTTTTTTTGCGAAATGGCCGGCAAATATCTCATGTATCCACTCTAGTTAAATATCTAATTGACCAAATTTCACAACATTTTGTAGAGAAGCCACTTCAGGAATATTTTTGTGCTGATTACATTTTGATACGATTAAAAAAAAGAAGAATCTGTTTTTATTACGAAATGGCCCTTAAAAATCGCCAAAATCTAAAATAAAAGCCTACGCATGCTCAAATGTATCTACTAAATGCTTGTTTTATGCGTAAATTTTAACGTGGAAAAGAATAAGACCAGTTTCCTTATTCTAGGACTTACCGTTCTTGAGATATTTTAGTTTTTTCCCACTTTTGTTAATCGGCCTTTGAAAAAATATCCAATTAACAAAAAATCTGATGTGGGCAGCACACGACTTTCCCTGCAGACTTATACTTACGTTCTTTTTATATTAATTAAATTGAATTCACTTCTAATTCAACATTCGTTCTCATTTAGTAACTGGACTTATTTTCAAAGATGGCGTAGAGAAAATACGAAAAAACTAAAATATCTCGAGAACGGCTAGTCCTAGTGTAATGGAGTTGGTCTTATTCTTCTTTTCATCGTTAAAAATTACGTATAAAACAAGCATTTACTGGATATATTTGAGCATACGTAGTTTTTTATTTTAGATTTATTTTGACGATTTTTGCCGTGCCATTTCGTAAAAAAAGGCAGATTGTTTTTTTCCGAATCGTACCAAAATCTAATCAGCACCAGAGTAACCCACAAGCGACTTATTTACCGAATATTGTGAAATTCGGTCCATTAGTTTTTCAGCTAGAGTGGATAAAGGTATTTTTTGAGCGCCATTTCGCAAAAAAGACGGGTTCTTTTATCCCGAATCGTACTAAAAACTAAAAATCTGATGTGGGCAGCACATGACTTTCCCTGCAGACTTATATTCACGTTCTCTTTATTTTAATTACATTTAATTCACTTTTAATTCAATTTTCTTTCTCGTTTGCTAACTGGACTCATTTTCAAAGGTGGCGTTGCGGAAAAACAAAAAAACTAAAATATCTCAAGAACGGCTAGTCTTAGTGTAATGCGGTTGGTCTTATTCTTTTCTTCGTTAAAAATTACGTATTAAACAAGCATTTAATGGATATATTTGAGCATACGTAGCTTTTTAGTTTAGATTTTGACAATTTTTGCGGTCCATTTTGCAAGAAAAGGCAGGTTATTTTTTTCAGAATCGTACCAAAATCTAATCAGCATCAGGGTGACCTATAAGTGACTCATCTACCGAATTTTATGAAATTGGGTCCATTAGTTTTTCAGCTAGAGTGGATACAAACTTTTGTGGGCCATTTCGCAAAAAAAAGGCGGGTTCCTTTATCCCGACTCGTACCCAAAACTAATCAGCACCAGACTCGTCCACAAGTGACTTACCTTCCAAATTTTGTGAAATTCGGTCAATTATTTTTTAGTTAGAGTGGATACAAAATCTGCACAGACAGACAGACAGACACACAGACAGACACAGAGACAGACACACAGACACACACACAGACGTCACGCTAAAAATAGTTTTTTCGTATTCTAGAGGTCTCGAAACGTGTAGATCCGTCGAAAACTCGAGTTGCGATTTTCGACATGATTCCAATACTTTCCCTATACATTACCATGTATTGCAGGGAAAGTAAAAACTAATCAACACCAGAGTCACACCCAAGTGGCTTACCTACCAAATTTTATGATATTCGGTGCATTAGTTTTTGAGTTAGAGTGGATACATACATTGCACAGACAGATAGACACACACACAGACGTCACGCTAAAAATAGTTTTGTATTTTAGAGGTCCCAAAACGTGTAGATCCGTTGAAAAGTCGAGTTGCGATTTTCGGTATGATTTCAATACTTTCCCTATACATTACCATGTATTGCAGGGAAAGCAATAAAAACAAATATTGAATTAAAAGTGCAAATTCAGTGTTATTTTGTGCAATTAAACTCAATCTATTGAATTATTAAAGAAATAAAGAAAAAATGAATTTGAGTCTGCAGGGAAAGTCATGTGCTGCCCAAATAAGGTTTTTTGTGTGTGTGACGTTATTAACACACTCGGGTAGCAAGTTACCCACCCCAGGAGGTGTACTGTCAAATTTGGTATCAACCGGAAGATTATTTTCAACCCTTTAAAATGAAGATTAGCTGTGATCATTTGGATCGGACGATACAGATATTTCATTTTCTGTTGTTTTTTTTTGCAAAATTTACAGAAAAAAAACCCAGACTCTTCTTAAAAATGGATTCTGGTATCAGAAAGTGGAGTTGAATTTCACTCCAGTTAATTTAAGAGCGTTAGTTCCTCTGTCTTTGATAAGCCTAAATACTCGTGTAACATAATTACTAAATGAATGGCATTTTAATTGAGTTGTTATAATGTTGTAGCTGGGATCCATTAAATTTGTATGCAAGAGATTTTTGCGCTGAATTCAAAGTTTAATGACTTATATTTTTGTCACGTATGCACTTACATTCAGTTGAATGCAGAAAGTCATTGTTAGCCAATCAGTTTCGGCTTCTGTTTTCACCTCCAACATCAAACACGCAACCGAGAAAAACCTTGATTCTAGCTCGATAAAATCAAAACCAATCTCTTGCCAATCAGCACACTTAACCCTTCCTGCTCTTTGTGCTTCTACTTGACATCAATCCTTCGATATTCCATTGCGTTTGTTAGTAAATTGCCCTCCCCTTACACTTTAAAGACATTTTTGTTTAGCTAGGAAAAAAAATATTGAACTTTGCGTTCAAGCATTAATGGTTGCTAGATGATTTTGCGATACATTTTACTTTCCCTGCAATACCTGGTAATGTATAGGGAAAGTATTGGAATCATGCCGAAAATCGCAACTAGAGTTTTCGACGGATCTACACGTTTCGAGACCTCTAGAATATGAAAAAACGATTTTTAGCGTGACGTCTGTGTGTGTGTCTGTGCAATGTATGTATCCACTCTAACTCAAAAACTAATGGATCGAATTTCATAAAATTTGATAGGGAAGTCACTTGGGTGTGACCCTGATGCTGATTACTTTTTAGTACGATTCGGTATAAAAGAATCCTTTTCTTGCGAAAAGACCCGCAAAAATTGCCTGTATCCACACTAGCTGAAAAACTAATGGACCGAATTTCACAAAATTCGGTAGATAAACCGCTTGTGAGTTACCCTGATGCTGATTAGATTTTGGTACGATTCGGAAAAAAATAACCTGCTTTTTTTTTTTTTGGAAAATGGCCCTCAAAAATCGCCAAAATCTAAAATAAAAAACTACGTATGCTCAAATATATCCATTAAATGCTTGTTTTACACGTAATTTTTAACGAAGAAAAGAATAAGACCAACCCCATTTACACCAGGCCGTTCTCGAGATATTTTATTTTTTTCGTATTTTCTCTACGCCACCTTTGAAAACAAGTCCAGTTGCCAAATGACAACGAAAATTGAATTTAAAGTGAATTAAATTTAATTAAAATAAAGAAAACGTGGGTATAAGTCTACATGGAAAGTCATGTGCCGCCCACATCAGATTTTTTAGCTTCTTTACCAGTAGCGCTACCAGATTTTTTTTTTCTTGGAGAGGGTGGGGGCTGTTAAATAAATATGTTGCATTCTATTTCTTCAAATATAAATTTCATTAACTACAATGTGGCGCGATGAGTTCTTGGGGGCTGTAACTCCATAAATCCCCCCCCCCTTAACGACGCCACTGTTCCCTACAATACATAGTAATGTATAGGGAAAGTATTGGAATCTCATCAAAAATTGGAAGTCGAATTGCGCTTTTTGACATGACACGACATTCCATTTGACACGACAGAGAGGCATAGTATTGCGTATATGTATTTTTGATTACTTCTTAATTAAGATTCCCTAATTATCAATATAGTTAATCGGTATATTTTCACAGTTGTAGGACAGAATTCAGAATATAAGGAGATAAAAATAAACTGAAGGGTAAAATAATTTTGAATACGTAGGAATATTCCTTATTGTTTTTGTTCTAATTTGTATTGCTCTACTAATTTATTTCTTCAAAATTGACAGTTTAAATAAATATTTTAGACCTTTCGGCATGGAAATACATACAATGTGGAGGATCTCATCTTATCGTAGCACCATCTGTATTATTGTCTCAAATGATACTGACATTTTCACACAGGGGAACCTCAACTTTTGTTCCGGCTAGTTTCAGCTGGAATTGTGTGGAATGTGGTGTGGCGATTGTACGTCGCCGGTCCCCGAACCAGGGACCTGATGCATTGTAGACCGAAATTATAATCACTGAGCAAAAGCTAGCTCCTGGTCTGTTCTTATAATTCGGGTACAAGTTCCGTCTGGCATCTTTGATCAGATGTCTTTGCTGCCGCACACTCCCTCCGCTGATGAGGAAGGAAGGCCGGGAGGCGTGTCGCCTCGGCCTGACGGACAGTCGTGGTCAACTAGGAAGGGAGTGTCAAGGCTTCTGACTCCGTGTGGTGCTGCCCTTTCGTGTTGAGAGGCGAAATTGTTGGAGAGGAAGGTTGCGTGTTTCAAACGTCCAGTCATCATTGTGGTAGGTTCAAGATCGCCGGTCCCCGAACCAGGGACCTGATGCATTGTAGACCGACATTATAATCACTGAGCAAAAGCTAGCTCCTGGTCTGGTTCGGGTACAAGTTCCGTGTGGCATCTTTGATCAGATGTCTTTGCTGCCGTAGTGGTATTAGCGACTATTTGGTGGTACCAGCGAGAAACTAATATCCCTGAAATATCTTTTGAATTGAGCATGGAGATCCGTAGAAAAAAAAATTCCAAAGTTCACATGGATTAGCATGTTTGGTAGCTTTTATTAAGCATAATATGTATATTTATATAGTGTGTGTGATTAAGCAGAAACAAACGTACATGTGGTATGTTTGTGTAAAAATGACGCAATATTATATTCATGAATGTACACTATTTTTATAATGGAAACCAAATATTTTATTACGAATACAAATTACTATATAATGAAATTACAATTATTCAGCATACTTTTCGTAGAAATCTGTGGAAGAGTAGTAAAAAGAGAAGAAATTTTTCTCATGCGTAAACTTTGGATTTTTTTTTTCTACGGATCTTCACGCTCAATTCAAGAGATACTTCAGGTACTAGAAACGTTTCCACCCAATTCCAGCTGAAACTAGTTGGACTAAAAGTTGAGGCTCCCTTCTCAGTACAGAGTTTTAACTCTTGTCTCTATGGTTCGTTTCAATGATTGAAATTTTGATTCTGCAAATCTGTGTGCAATGTCACGTATGTATGCGGAATTTTCTCTTTCCACCTGTTGTAGGTTTTGAGTAAGAGGGATAGAAAAATTCAGGCAAAAGTTGATTTCGCTTCGTTAGCAATGGAGAACGGATTTCGCTCGTCCTTAATTATTCTAATATAGTTAACACGTTCCTTTCGCGAGAAAAGACACGTTCTCTATTAGTTTTGGCTCTATACATCTAATTTTAGAGCACTTATTACACTCCACATTATAATATACTCTGTATAATGGATGTGTAGTTGTATCGTATTGATGGTCTCTATCACGGGTATATTTTACTAAGCTGCTTCTCTAGAGCACTGTTTTTTTCAGGACTTTCTGGTCTGGAGGAAGTGTTTCTTTCAGGCACACATCCGAGGGATGGATCCCCCCCCCCCTCTCGGAGACGATTATTCGCTCTGCCAGAGATATGTTATGTTAACCTAGTTTCTATTTATGTGGAAGCATTTATATAGGGCAAATTGAAAACTTGCTCCTAAAGTTTTATTTGCCCCCCGACCAAAATGTCCTGAAAGGAACACTGCGGGGGGCGAATGAAATTTCAGGGTGTGTGTGCAAGTTTTCTATTTGCCCTATATAAATACAAGGTAGGATCAAAAAGTTCGGAGATTGTGCTGATATCTCCAACCTAGATTGAAAGAGAGGGAAACTACTTCAGCGGGGCGTAGAGGCACATGCGACGCGACATGTGAAAAGGAAGAAGCAGGTGTTTTTCCAGACAATGCGTGTCAGTGAACTGTAGTCGTTCGCGTTCGTCGAAAACGGAAATGGCGTTTGAAGAACAACTTGCGAATATCAAATTCTGTCAGCGTTTGAGGAAATCGCCGACAGAAACATTGCACCTGCTGCACATCTCGCGTCACATGTGCCTCTACGCCCCGGTGAAGTAGTTTCCCTCACCTCCAATCATGGTTGGAGATATCAGAACAGTCTTCGAACTTTTAGATCCTACCTTGTATATTTAAATTCTGTCGCATAAATGGAAATTAGGTTTGATAAAATGTCTCTGGGGGGGGGGGGGGGGGACGAATAATCGTCTCCGGAGGTGTGAAGGATTTATGCCTGAAAGAAACACTGTTCTAGAAGTGTTTCATTTAATGCTTATATTCTAGAATATTCTATGAATAGGTATCTTTTTATGCAAACATAAACACATGGGAATAAACTTTATTTGGATTGGGGTTAAGGGGTTAGGAAACAAAGAACATGTCAGCAACAGTGTTGTATTTTAACCTTAATGCAAGACCACTGAAATTTTCTCAAATATTCTAATCATTCCCAATGCACGTGTGCAACTCGTGTTCGTAAAGGAAAATCTTATTAGCTGCAATTGAGTGTTTGATCTGTCGATAAGGTATGAAGGGGATCTGTGCGTGCGTGCGTAAGTACGTGTTAAAATAACCTGTGATATAGTAATTATTTATCATTGAATATATGATTTTTTCGGGTTCGATGAGAAATATAGATCAAGTGTTGTGAAAGTGATCAGATATAGTTTTGGGGTTAAGTACGTTGGATGTTTTTTGTTTCACTCTCAAAATAGAAATTATCGGTTGTTGAATTTTGTCTGTTGCTAGACAAAAATATTTATAGAACGTCTTATCTGATTGTGTTACTATCGGGTATCATTATTTCAAAGTTATATTAAAACACATATTTAATCGTTTCAGAAGCGACATTGTTCCAAATTTGTAAATTTTGATTTACGGTTACAGCTACAAAAGAAAATAAAAAAAAATTGTTGTGGGCAGCATATGACTTTCCCTGCAGACTTAATTCACTTTTAATTCAATTTTCGTTCTCATTTGGTAACTGGACTTATTTTCAAAGGTGGGTTAGAGAAAATACGAAAAAACTAAAAAACTAAAATATCTCGAGAACGGCTAGTCCAAGTGTAATGGGGTTGGTCTTATTCTTTTCTTCGTTAAAAATTACGTATAAAACAAGCATTTAATGGATATATTTGAGCATACGTAGTTTTTTATTTTATATTTTGACGATTGCTGCGAGCCATTTTTCAAAAAAAAGGCAGGTTTTTTTTTTTCGAATCGTACCAAAATCTAATCAGCACCAGGGTGATCCACAAGCGACTTGTCTGCCAAATTTTGTGGAATTCGGTCCATTAGTTTTTCAGCTAGAGTGGATACACCAATTTTTGCAGGCCATTTCGTAAAAAAAGGCGGGCTCTTTTATCCCGAATAGTACCCAAAACTAATCACACCAGATTCGGCCACAAGTGACTTACCTACTAAATTTTATGAAATTCGGTCAATTAGTTTTATAGTTAGAGTGGATACAAAATCTGCACAGACAGACAGACGCACAAACAGACAGACACACACACACAGACGTCACACTAAAAATGGTTTTATCTTATACTAGAGGTCCTAAAACGTGTAGATCCTTCGAAAACTGGAGTTGCGATTTTCGGTATGATTCCAATACTTTCTCTATACATTACCATGTATTGCAGAGAAAGTAAAAATTCAACTTTTGATTTGTTATGGTTGGATGACCGCCTATGGATGAGGCTTTTCCTTCTAGACGAACGGGCGACGTAAGCTCTGTAGCCTCCGACCCTCCTCCTCTAAGGGGGGAGGGGCACTAATTGGGAGAACACTAAGGGGGAACACTAATAAGGGGGAACACTAGTTGCGGTATACCGCAACTCGGACTCTTCCAAGTGATGTGAGGATAGACTGTGCCTATTCATGATCTAAACCTAAGTCCGTTAGCAACTGGGGTCAAATCTTGGCGAGATCATCTTCTGCATCTGCCCGATAAATGATTCTGTCGGGCTTGCTCCCCCGATTATGGTTTTAATGGAAAAGAGATATTGCTGCCCGGAGACCTACATTACAAGACCTCGAAACCCTAGTAAGCGCTGTCCATCCATCGAATCTGCCATGGTTAGATTGAGTAAACATTAATATATCAACCAGCAAAAATGTATTGTTGTAGGCTTTGTAATTTGGCCACAAAATCAACAATCTGATGTGAGCAGCACATGTTGCAATGACTGCAGTATCCACGCATAATGGTTTTGGCATTGTATTAACACTACGCAAATTGAAATTTGGCGCTTTTGGCTACTTATTAGATTAAGCAGAAAGACTTACTCATATGAAATATCTCATCAAAATACAATGGACATTTAAATTATATTGCGTGAAATAAATCATTATTGGTGAATTTTTTGGCGTCAAAATATAAAATTATTATAAAGAGTATATTTTCTCGTTGATGGAACGAACTATTATATTCCCGAGAATGGTGTTAACAGATGCGTTAACATATTGTCGCACATGGAAAGTGAAACTCTTGGATGATACTATGTACTTTTTAATTTTATGTTAATTTTTTGGTGAATTTATTCGAGAAACGTGCAATGTCTCAAGCATGGTCCAAACTAGCGTTCCAAAGTGTGTGCCATTCGTTTTCTAATGAAAAATTGAGTTCGAAGTGATAATTTCAGGATGAGTACATTTTTCTTTAAAAATAATTTCAAGCACTTTTCAAGGACATTCATGTACCATGCAATTATTTTTCAAGGACGTGATTTCTCCCATATTATGAAATTGTATGCATTTCTGGGAAGAAAAATTATACCAAACTGACATTATTGTTTAATGTTGAAGCCGTTGAGGAAATTTTTGGAAAAAAAACAATGCTGTTTAGGAACATTTCAGCGACAGCGTAGCTGCTAGGGAAATTTTCAAAGAAAGCAGAATTTCTCAGATAAAACACAATGCTGTGAATCTACAGAATTCTTTCAATCCTGCCTTTTTCAAGCACTTTCAAGAACCTAACCAAGAAAATGGGAATTTTCAAATACTTTCAAGGCCTTGTAAATGTTAATCTAAAATTGAAGTACTTTCCCAATTTTCAAACAGTCGTATGCACCCTGTAATTTACCTAACAGTATTGAATTGTCTAATTTTTTAATTGCAATATCTCAGAAACACGATTCACACTAGGGTTCTAACGTTTGTATCATTCGTTTTCTAATAACAAAAATCTGATGTGGGCAGCACATGACTTTCCTTATATAATGCAATGAATTTACTACTTTTACAGCAAAAAAATAGGTTATTCTTATAGTAGATACTTATATTATTTCCAAGATACTGACGTTTCGTCAATTAGTCTTCATTTTCATTGATTTAGCGTCATTTTTATTCATTTGGCGAGATTTTCGTTAATTTGGCAACATTTAAAAAAGTCGCCAAGTTGGCGATATTCCGTCAAATTCGTCGCCAAAATCTCGCCAAGCGTTATGGATGGAGAAATAAGTTATTCTTATAGCAGATAAATGACTATTGGCGTTCAAATACAAAAGTGTTACTCAAAGTATATTTTCTCATGAATGGAACGAGCTAGATCCACGAGAATGATGTCATCCAATTTATCGCATGATATTACATATGAAAAGTGAACATGTTTCTCAACAGTTAATATATCTTTTTTAATTTATGGGATTTTTTGATGAATTTATTTGAAAAATGTGTAATATCTCGAGAGCGGTTCAAGCTAGCGTTCTAAAGTTTATGTCAATCGTTTTCTAAGGAAAAGTTACATAAGAAATGTCTATTTGCGTAACTTTAACTTTATTAAAGGTTTTGATTTTTTGATGATTTTTTCAAAATTTCACTCGAAAATTTAGGGGGTTCTGAACATTCGATTGCAATTAAAACAATAGGCTTCCAGTATTCACGGATTGTGGTTTTTGTACCAAATTTCATTCGAATCGCTTCATTCGTTCGTGAGATGTCGTCTCCACAGACTCACTGACACACACACACACACACACATACACACATATACTTTCACACAAACACACACACATAACCTCAAAAATGTTTGATTCGTGATCAGGGATGCTTGAAACGTGCTCTCCCGTCGAAAACTCGAATTCGAATTTTCGACTCCGTCACAATACTTTCCTTATACATTATGTATATAAGGAAAGTAAAAATTACATGTGAACTGGTTATCCGTAATTAGTGAAAGTTCTTATTTTTTAAGGTGTTTTCAAAAACTAATTCAAAAATTGGCTCTTTTGGATATTCGACCGCGTTTAAAATCAATAGGGTCCTAGTATTCACTGATTGTAATAATTGTACCAAATTATTTTTGAAACGTTTCGTTTGTTCAGGAGATATCACCTCCACAGACTCAGGAGCACACACATTAACACACAAATTAACAGACATGCGCATAACATACACACTAACATACATACACACACTAACTCTGGTAGGTCGGACGGTCTGGGCTTCAACAACAACAACAACACACACACTAACACACATACAAACATGCACACACACTAACATAGATACTCACACACAGGCATCAACCCGAAAATATTCGATTCGTGTTCAGGGACACTTAAAATGTGCTTTTTCGTCGAAAATTCGAGTTCAAATTTACAACTCTGTCACAATTCTTTCTCAATGTATTATACTATGCAAGTAGGGAAAGTAATCAAATAGTTGACGAAGTAAAATTAATTAGCACTGTGATTATAGAAAAGAATTGATGAAAATTAACATAATTGACGCGTACCATCTGGCGATGGGGCATCAAGGTTTTTACTTTCAACAAAGTAATGGTTTTCATTTATCATTCTTATCACCACAATAATGTAATTAGACTTTGCCTGTTGAAGTAAATTATACAGAAAAATATTTATTACTTTATGTTCACGAGAAAAATGTAAGCAAAAGGTAATGGATTTTTGCTTTCCCTATATATTGTGGCTGGGTCGAAAATTCGAATTCGAGCTTTCAACGGAAGAGCATATTTCAAGCATCCTTGAACTCGAATAGAACGTTTTTGAAGTCTCTGTGCGTGCATGTATATTAGTATGTATGTTAGCGTGTATGTGTGTGGCCGTGAGTCTGTGGGCGCGATATCTCATGAATGAATGGAGCGATTCGAACAAAATTCGGTAAAATTATTACAATCAGCGAATATTGGAACCATATGATTTTAAATGCAATCGAATGTTTTAAATACGTTCCTCCTACCTCAATTTTAGAAGAAATGTTGAAAAAAATCATCAAAAAGTCAAAACTTTCAAGAATGTTACATATATAATCATTTCTTATGTAACTTCATTAGAAAACTAATGACATAAACTTTGGAACGCTAGCATGAACCGTTCTCGAGATATTGCACGTCTTTCAAATAGCTTTATAAAAAAAATTACATAAAATTAAATAGTACTAGCTATTGTAAAATATGTTCACTTTTTGCATACGATATTTTCCGACAAATTTGGTAGCATCTCTCTCGTAGGTATAGTTTGTTCCATTCACGAGAGAAGATATAATGTGAAATAGTTTTGTATTTTAACGCTAAACAATACGCCAATAGTCATTTATTTACGAATAGAAATGCCCTTCTGTCCGTGTGTCTGCAACGTTTGGGGAACAATTCGGTGCACTTATTTAACGAAAACTAATGACTAATTTAACGAAATATCGCCAAATTGGCGATTTTTTTTATAATGGTGCCAAATTGATGAAAATACCGTCAAAATTGCAAAATAACGCTAAATTAATAAAAATGGCGACAAATTGATAAGTTATTCTTAAAATATTTTAATATATGAACTATATTGCTTATTGCGGATGCCATCAATATTGATAATTGTCAAGTTAGATTTGCGCGAAATATTAGTTAATTGGGTACTTCGAAATAGTTTTAAATGTTGCCATCCGGAAAATCGCCAAATGTACAATTCAACGTTAAAAATACAGTACCATGGATCGTGAACAATATATTTTCGGTGTGAAAGAATTAAATTCAATGTATTATATAGCGAAAATCATGTGATGTCCACATCAGATATTTAATATATTCGATAAATGTTCGAAAATTAATTTCATTAGGGTGTGCCCGATTTTTCCCTGCCCCCCCCCCTAGTAATTTCCCCTATGTGTGTACCTAGGAACTGTATCTTCCCACGGTTACCAATAAATGTTCTGTTGTTACTTTCCTTATATACATAATGTATAAGGAAAGTATTGTGACGGGGTCGAAAATTCGAATTCGAGTTTTCGACGGGAGAGCACGTTTCAAGCATCCCTGATCACGAATCAAACATTTTTGAAGTGATGTCTGTGTGTGTCAGTGAGTCTGTGGAGATGATAACTGGCGAACGAATGGACCGATTCGAACGAAATTTGGTACAAAAATCACAATCTGTAAAGACTGGAAGCCTAGTGTTTTTATACGCAATCGAATGTTCAGAATCCCTCTAAATTTTCGAGTGAAATTTTGAAAAAATCGTCAAAAGATCAAAACCACTAAAGTTATGCAAATAGACATTTCTTATGTAATTTTTCGTTAGAAAACGATTGACATAAATTTTAGAACGCTAACATGAACCGTTCTCGAGATATTGTACATTTTTCAAAAAAATTATCATAACGTCATATAAAATAAAAAAAAAATTCTATTGAGAAACATGTTCACTTTTCATGTGTAATACCATGCGATAAATTGGGTGCCATCATTCTCGTGGATCTAGCTCGTTCCATTCATGAAAAAAGATATTTTAAGTAATACTTTTGTATTTGAACGCCAATAGTCATTTATCTGCTGTAAGAATAACTTGTTTCTTCGTCAATAACGCTTGGCGAGATTTTGGCGACGAATTTGGTGGAATGTCGCCAACTTGGCGACTTTTTAAAATGTTGCTAAATTAACGAAAAATTCGCCAAATGGATAAAAATGACGCTAAATCAGTGACGACATGGAAAATGACGACTCATTGAAGAGAATTCAATATCTTGGAAAGAATATAAATAACTACTATAAAAAAAATTTTTTTTTACTGTGAAAGTAATAAATTCATTGCATTATATAAGGAAAGTCATGTGCTGCCCACATCAGATTTTTTCATTTTAGTTATGCTATTTTGGAAGCGGGGGTGTGATATTGTGAATGAAGAGATAATTACGGTAGACTTTTGAATATATTAATATAGCATACTCGTACATGAATAATACACAGCTTGACATAGATAATATATTTTTGCAACGTTCTTTCAAATTTTCGTACAAAAATATTCTAAGTATGGAGTGTTTTTTATGTAAAAGTATGAGAGTTTTCTATGAAAAGATAATATGAGTAAACTTTCAATTAATTATTAATCGTTTTTAATACATGCACAATATTACTTTGGAAGATGCTCACAAATTTGCTTATGTTATGCTAGTTTTTCATTGAAAACAGCTCTTAAGAAACATTTTTCTCCATAATGTTGATATAGATGATATTGACGATATTGATGATTTCCGTATAATATTGCTGAATAATTTTTCATTAATGAATTCAAAGGTAGCTGAATAATTTTTGTATTCTGAATTTTTCATAATTAAATATTGAACACGATTTGATTGTTACTTACCATACAATACATGGTAATGTATATAGAGAAAGCATTGATTTGGAACCTCTAGAATACTATAAACTATTTTTAGCGTAAT
Source organism: Amaurobius ferox (assembly GCA_951213105.1). Classification (NCBI taxonomy): domain Eukaryota; kingdom Metazoa; phylum Arthropoda; class Arachnida; order Araneae; family Amaurobiidae; genus Amaurobius; species Amaurobius ferox. The sequence goes on along the minus strand of OX578147.1, from coordinate 95,247,534 downwards.
GTCTGTGGTCTGTGTGTGTGTGTGTATACAATGTATGTATCTACTCTAACTCAATAACTAATTGACCAAATTTCATAAAATTCATAAAATAAGTCAATTGTGGGTGACCCTGATACTGATTACATTTGGGTATAATTCGGGATAAAAGTACCTGCCTTTTTTTGCGAAATGGCCCGCAAGAATCGTATGTATCTATTCTATCTAAAAAAATAATTTACCAAATTTAACAAAATTTGGTAGATATGGAGGGGGGGGGGGACACGTGGGGTTATCATGATTCTGATTAGATTTTGGTATAATTCGCAGGAAAAGAACGTGCCATTTTTCGAAAAATTGGCTTGCAAAAATCGTCAAAATCTAAAATAAAAGACTACGTATGCTCAAATGTATCAATTAAGTGCTTATTTTATACGTAATATTTGGCGGTGTAAAGAATGAAACCAACTTCATTACTATAGGACTAGCCGTTCTTGAGATACTTTAGTTTGTTTGCATATATGCTACACTGGTTTTGCAAATACGTCCAGTTACCACATGAAAACAAAAATTGATATAAAAGGCCGAATTCAGTGTCATTTTAAATAATTATGCGCGTCATTGTGCGCAATTAAACTCAATTTAACGAATTAGTAAAGAAATAAAGATATTTGAGGCTGCAGTGAAAGTCATGTGCTGTCCACACCATATTTTTAACACTTTACGAAGTTGAAAAATGTTTATGACTTTGGTCATTCTGTCTGTCTGTCTGTCTGTCTGTCTGTCTGCCTGTCTGTTTGTCCGTTAGCACGATAACTGCCGTAAAAATGACTTAATCAAAATGAAATTTTATTATGTTGCTCAGACGGTCTGTAGGACCTATAGGAATATAAATGAATAATACCACCCAATTAGTTTTGGATTGAACCCGGGTTGAAAAAATGAAATACATTGAACTCTATGGGACCTAATTTTTCAAACATTTTTTAAGCGGATTTAAAATTCACAAATTGCTTCGAAAATTTTACAAAATATTCAAATTACTCCATGAAATATATAAAAAAAATTTCAGCAAAATATATTCAGTAGTTTTTTAAATGAAAATAAAAATAATAATTAAACCTCTTATATAAAGCGATCACGTGACCATTATATGAAGAGATCACGTGACTCACTTCAAAATAAAATATGGCATCCATTTTGTGTCAAAATCGCGGTTTTTAAAGTTCTTTTTAATTCATATTTAGTGTTGTATCCGTCCCAAAACCACTTTATTTTCGCTTAAATTATATGCATCTACATACTGAAACAATACAATTACAATATATTTGAGTCTAAATGATCATCCAAATTTGATTATTTCTACAATGAAGCCTATTTTTCACTTATAGAAAATGTAAACAGCAAAATATGTAGAATGAGTTGTCTAAAAATTGCTGCATTTCTCTAACGCAATATTATTTAGCTCATGGAGTCTGCATAGCTGATATGAATGAAATATTCATTGATTTTACAGAGAGAAGGGCGATTTTTTTCGATGAAGTTTTAAGAACAGAGTTTAATTACTTGTACCTTCATGGTCTTAAACTTTTAAGTAAAATAAATTATTATAGTACTGTGATGAATGAAATGAATTGAAAAATGTTTATGAATGAAATGCTGCTTTTATAGAGAGAGCCAAGCGTGTTATATTTCGATGGCGTCATTTGAAAAAATTTCACTTGTTTTCGATGAAGTTGTCAAATATAATAAATTATTGTAGTATTATGATAACTTTAGAAACATTACCGAGGAATGTATCGCATTTTAGAGATGTTTAAACCAGGCAATTTATATTTCAATGCCTTCATTTAAATGAAGTTCATTTTTTTCCATGAAATTTTAAGTTTTCAAATATAATAAATTAATGTAGTATTTTGTTAAGTTTCAAAATATTAGCGAGGAATGTATTGCATTTTTGAAATGTTTAAATAAAATTGCATTGAAGTTGGAAATTGTTTCATAATCAATGCTTTAAGCATGATTGATCTTTCTTGTTTTTTTATCTCCATATATATTCTGCACTTTGTTCTACAACTAAGAAAATATACCGATTAATTATACACCTAATTATGAAACCTCAATCTAAAGATAATCAAAAATATATACAGTAAATAGTACGCCTTTCAGTTGTGTCAACTAACACTAGCAACTGCTTAACTAACATTAGCGTAGCCTAGATATAATTCTCAAACCATTATGGCATTTTCATCTGTTTCTAATTCTATGCCGATAATTGGACTATTTTCAGCGAATTTGATAGCTGCATGCTTCTCGAATATGGGAATATTTTTATTATGCTCTGCGTGTTGCCAATTTCGAGAAACTAATTTTTTCTATCAATCCAAACACTTCCACGCAGTTTTTCTCTTTACAACACTTTACAACATAGTTGAAAAGTGTTTATGACTTTGTTCATTCTGTCTGTCTGTCTGTCCGTTAGCACGATAACTGCCGTAAAAATGACTTTATCAAAATGAAATTTTAGTATGTTGTTCAGACGGTCTGCGGGATCTATGGGAATATAAATGAATAATATCACCCAATTAGTTTTGAATTGAACTCGGGTTGAAAAAAATGAAATACATTGAATCCTATGGGACCTAATTTTTGAAACATTTTTTAGGCGAGGTTAAAATTCAGAAATTGCTTAGAAAGTTTTAGGAAATATTCAAATTATCACATAAAATATATAAAAAAAAATTCAGAAAAATATATCAGTAGTTTTTTAAAAAAAAATTAAAATAATAATTACACCCATTATATGAAGAGATCACGTGATCATTATATGAAGACATCACGTGACCCACTTCAAAATAAACAAGAAAGATCAATCATGCTTAAAGCATTGATTATGAAACACTTTCCAACTTCAATGCAATTTTATTTAAACATGTCTAAAATGCAATACATTCCTCGGTAATATTTTAAAACTTATCACAATACTACATTGATTTATTATATTTGAACACTTAAACCTTCATCGAAAAAAATGAACTTCAAATGACGGCATTGAAATATAAATTGCTTGGTTTAAACATCTCTAAAATGTGATATATTACTCGGTAATAATTTTAGAATTATCATAATACCACGATAATTTATTATATTTAAAAACTTCATCGAAAACAACTGAAATTCATTCAAATGACGTCATAGAAAAAATAACACGCCTGGCTCTTTCTAAAAAAGCAGCATTTCATTCATAAGTAATTTCCCATTCATGTCATTCATCACAATACTATAATAATTTATTTTATTTAAAAATTAAGACCATGGAGTTACAAGTAATTTAACTCTATGCTTAAAACTTCATCGCAAAAAATCGTCCTTCTCTCGGTAAAGTCAATGAATATTTCTTTCATATCAGCTATGCAGACTCCATGAGCTAAATTCTTTTTCGTTAAAAAAACACAGCAATTCCTATACAACTCCTTCTACATATTTTGCTGTTTACATTTTACATAAGTGAAAAATAGGCTTCGTTGTAGAAGTAATCAAATTTGGATGAGCATTTAAACTCATATATATTATAATTGCATTGTTTTAGTATGTAGATGCACAGAATTTAAACCAAATAAAGAGGTTTTAGGACGGATACAACACTCAATATAAAAAAAAAGAACTTTTAAAATCGCGATTTTGAGACAAGATGGATGCCATATATCATTTTGAAGTGGATCACGTGATACTTTCATATCATGGTCACGTGATCGTTTCATTTAAGAGGTGTTATTATTATTTTAATTTTTATTTAAAAAACTACTGAATATATTTCGCTGAATTTTTTTTTATATATTATATGGAGCAATTTGAATATTACCTAAAAATTTCGAAACAATTTTTGAATTTTAAATCCGCTTAAAAAATGTTTTAAAAATTAGGTCCCATAGGGCTCAATGTATTTCATTTTTTCAACCCGGGTTCAATCCAAAACTAATTGGGTTATATTATTCATTTATATTCCCATAGGTGCTACAGACGTCTGAACAACATACTAAAATTTCATTTTGATTAAGTCATTTTTACGGCAGTTATCGTGCTAACGGACAGACAGACAGACAGACAGACAGAATGAACAAAGTCATAAACACTTTTCAACTTTGTTGTAAAGTGTTAAAATTATGGCATCCATCTTGTGTTAAAATCGGGATTTTTAAAGTTCTTTATAATTTATATTTGGTGTTGTATTCGTCCTAAAACCGCTTTATTTTTGCTTAATTTCTGTGCATCAATGTTCTGAAATAACGCAATTACAATATATTTCAGTTTAAATTATCATCAAAATTTGTTTATTTCTACAACGAAACCTGATTTTCACTTATGGAGATTGTAAACACATCATGCTGTAAGATGTGTTGTGTAAGAATTCTTGAATTTCTTTAACGCAAAATTATTTAGCGCTGGATTTGCAATATAGTTGATATGAATGAAACAGTCATTGATTTTAGAGAACAAACGATTTTATAGCAGGCTTTAGTATTGTGATGAGTGAAAATAATAGAATAAATGTTTATGAATGAAATTTTTACTACCTTTTCATAGAAACAGGCAATTTATATTTCAATGACGTCATTTGAATAAAGTTGATTTTTTTTATAAAGTTTTCAAATATAATAAATCATTGTAGTATTGTGATAATTTTAAAAATATTGCCGCTGAATGTATCGCATTTTAGACATGTTTAAATAAAATTGCATTGTAGTTGGAAAGTGTTTCATAATCAATGCTTTATGCATGATTGATCTTTCTTGTTAATGTTCTCGCTTGATTAATAATGAAAATTTTGTAAAATAGTTGCAGTTATCGTAAAGACATCGTAAAGATCGTTAGAATCAGCATGAAAAGCTGTATTTAAAAAATCCTAAACTCATTTCAGAAATTTCAAACGACCGGACCCTTTAACTGAAAACCATCACATATGCATACATGCAAGTCAACATGCATGCATACAAGTCTGTATGAATGACGCAACTTACTAGGAAAAACTGATCTGTGTTGATTCCCATGTATGAAAGATGCGCGCTGTGAAAGATTTCAAATAAAAAAAAAACTTTATGTAGCAA